>CAKOAT010119598.1:268270-279218 GCA_932364175.1 Eruca vesicaria subsp. sativa | reverse complement strand
TTCGACTGATTGGAGATGGATTTCTAGCAGAGGAGATGTGATTTTGCCGATTCTGGATGAGATAAGTAAATGGCTTGATAATTGAGAGTGAGATTTGATGTGAACTAGATTCAGAGATATGAGAGGTTTTGGTTTCAGATTATCGATCGAATGGAGGAAATGGGGGAGACACAAACGAGAGAGATGGGATAACCCTAATTTTTGGGGGTTTTCTATTTTTTTATTTGGAGCTTAATTGATTTTAGGAGCCAAAAATTTTCTAAGTGTCGCGGGCATTACCGCGCTAAGTAAAGATAACAGTTTTTATGTTGCTTTGCTATAATACATAAGCGTCTCCTTCAAAACCGTACGCTTATTTTAATTTTTTTAAGGCGACATTCTAACATAGCGTCTCGTAAAAGGCAAACGCTATGTTTAAGACACGGGTATCAAAAACATAGCATAATCGTAAAAAACGCTATTCTGGTATGCTATTAAAACCCATTTTTCTTGTAGTGCGAGCCACTAGAGAATCTGGTCTAGACCACACTCTCCAAGCCTGTTTCGCCAATAATGCCTGATTAAACCTTCTTATATCATGAAATCCCATACCACCTTCCTCCTTCTTTCTACACAACTTCTTCCATGCCACCCATGGGATTTTTCTTCTATGGTTCCCACTACTCCACCAAAATTCTGAGATAACACTAGTAATCTTATCACAGAGAGTTTTGGGAAGTAGAAAGATGGACATAGCATATATTGGCAGTGCCATACAAACCGCTTTAATAAGCACTTCCTTACCACCATGAGATAAGCTTTGTGCATACCAGCCATGGAGTCTAGACTGTAATTTTTCTTTGATGAAGTTCAGAAGCTCAATCTTCGACCCCTTAAAGCATTCTGGTAACCCAAGGTAGGTACCCTCACCCCCTTCTCTATCAATCGATAAGGTTTGTTTGACTCCATCTTTGGCATTTGCTGAAACCCGCATACCAAATATGATTGACGATTTCTGTTGGTTAAGGCACTGACCAGATGCATCTCCGTATAGTTTGAGACACCGCATGACTTCATCACAGTTCTCAACATTAGCTTGGCATAGGATCAAGCTATCATCGGCAAAGAGTAAATGATGTATACATGGACCACCAGCACCAAGTTGAATTCCGTGAAGTTTACCCTTCGACTCAGAGTTATTCAGTACATTCACTAGAGCTTCTGCACACAAGATAAAAATGAAAGGAGAAAGGGGGTCTCCTTGACGAATACCCCTTTCCAGCTTAATGAATCCATGAGCTCGACCATTCAACAACACTGTGTAGGAGACAGTACAAATACAAGCCATGATCCATCTCACCCACACTCTATCAAACCCTAGACGCTCCAATAACATCTCAACAAAACACCATTCAACACGATCGTAAGCCTTCGACATATCTGTTTTCACTGCCATGTAACCCTCTGCCAAAGAGTCAATCGTTCTAAGGCCATGAACCAGTTCATGAGCAATGGCGACATTATCAGTGATGATTCTACCACCAACAAAGGCACCTTGTGTTTCAGACACAATATCACCCAGCAACAGTTTCAAACGCTCGGTAAGTATCTTAGAGATGATCTTTTTACTGCACAGAACATAGGCTAATAGGTCTCATATCTTTCATTGATGTTGGGTTAACCACCTTTGGAAGTAGACTAATCTGTGTGTGATTCCATCCAGCTGGTAAACAAGCTGAGCTAAAGAAATTGAGCACCTCCTCTGTTAACTTCGGACCTACGATATGCCAGTACTTCTGGTAGAAGATACCTGTGAGTCCATCTTCACCCGGAGCACTAGAACCTTTCACACTAAAAGCTGCTCGTCGTACTTCCTCGGGGGTAACTGGAGCCGTAAGACGCAAGTTCATGTCTGGAGTTACTCGTTCCGGAAAACCGTCAAACAAAGTATCGAGATCATGGGGATTAGTACTCATGAACAGATCACGAAAGTAGTCTGTGGCAATCTGCCCTTTAGCTCCCTCTGAAAAATATTCCGTACCAGCTTCATCAACAAGCATCAGTACTCTGTTTTTTATCTTCTTCCCTTTGACACAGTTATGAAAGAATGTTGTGTTTTGATCACCTTCTTTCAACCATCTTTCACGACTCCTCTGACGCCAAAACCTCTACTCATCAGCATAAGCCACCGCTAACTCCTTCTGCAACTGTCTCATGTATTGGGCATCAGGTCTTATCTTTTTAATCTCCATTTCTAGCTTCTGAGAAAGACGATGGATACGGTCCTTAGAGTGAGTATCAGACGACTTTTTCCATCGTGCTATAGCTTGTCTAACTCTTGCTATACGCTCTAGTACGTTCCCAGAAACATCAGACTCATCTACACACCAACTATCTCTTATTATCGCTTCCAAGCCTTCCTTGCCGACCAAACGACGGTCAAAATAGAACCTTCCTCTCGACGGGTTTTCAATCTCCAGTGAAAAACGGGTGAGGAGTGGTCTATGATCAGAGGCCCACATATTCAAGTACTCCACTTGAGAGCGTGGAAAGAGATTAAACCACTCATTATTACCAAAACAACGATCCAACCTACACTGAACCCACACCCTGTTCCTCCAGCCAGCCCACGAAAGAACATTACCCGAACTTCTTAATTCACGTAGCTGACAAGACGTTGCCATGTTCCTGAAATCCCAGAAAGATGACTCACTTCTAACAGCTCCACCTAGCTTTTCTTTATTACACATAAGCTCATTGAAATCACCAGTAAGTATCCAAGCATGACACTTCAAAACACTTAGCTGTCGCAACTTATCCCAAACTTCTTTTCTTCTCTCTGTAACAGGATCACCATAAACACAAGACAAGAAAAATGTCAATGATCCCATTCCCACTTGTAAATCAATCACACGCTTGTCCTTACTCAATACTGAAACCACAAAATTCTTCTTCCACATTACCGCCAAGCCACCACTAAGACCCACCGGCTCAACAGTAACCAACTCATCATACCCCAAATTACTTTTCAAATCGGACATGTACTTAAACTTCTGCTTCGTCTCCATGAGAAACAAAAAATCAGGAAATACAACTTGCGCATTTCCCTTAAGTAACTAACTGTCTCGGTGTTTCCCGCCCCGCGACAGTTCCAGCTCAATATGCTCATTGGGATGACAGCGGCTTCAAATCGGAAGCCACCGTTTCTGAAAAAGTTTTCGGAGATTTTGAAGAATGATCCCCAACATTACTAACAGCCTTACGTTTAGCTGGTCCTTCTAACCCCCCTTCACGTCTCTGCATCATTTCACTCTGCTCAACATCAGCCACAACCAAAGCTGTCTGAAGATCGACCACCTTCTTTCCACCTTTGACTTGAGCTTGACGTTTCCACTTACTTGGACGTCTTCTAGTTTTCTTTCCTTCAGACTGAGTTCCGGACGGATGGACATCAGCAGATGAACCAATCCTAAACACCGTTGACCCAATCGGAGAGAAGGAGGAAGAAACTTCAACTTCTCCTTTATGTGCATCCACAAACCCAACGACGTGACCCTTCCCTTTATTCAGGTCATGAGAGATTACCGGCCTAGCCGGTACATAATTATCAGCTCCTTCTATAATGGACATCTCAACTCGAGCAATACGAGCCAAATGTTCCGTTGCATCACTATGAGAAATATACTGCAAAGCAGCATTTCTCATTTCCGGAGGCAGTTGCGGAAATAACGGTGAGAACCCCGGTGGTACAGCTGGAGTGGAGCATGTAAGCCTTTCAACCTCCTGAGCGTCAGGACTCGACTTATGTACTTCCTCATCGATCACCAACCCAGTTTTAGCTTGAGCAATTAATTTCCTATTCAGTAGAGGGCATAATGGTCTTTCATGTGTCAACCTAAGACAGTGAAAAGACCTCTTTCGTAGCTTTTCATACTCGAACTCAATCACCACCGAACCTCTTTTAGGGAGATTCAAAGTTTTGCTAGCAAAGGATGGATTAGCAATGTCCATTCTCACTTGAGCCAATGTCCATTCTCACTTGAGCCCTAATAAAAATTTCCTTTTGAGATACTTTTGGATCAAAAGCAATCTCAAGAACTTTCCCCAATTTATTGGCTAAAAAATCCATCGTCTCAATCTTGTAGTAGTTCATAGGAATCTTACTTATCCTTACCCACACATCCACTGTCGTCAGGAAGTCTCGTGGAGGATTTGGCACCCAACGATCTATCAGCATAGTCCACTGCTTGAAGGACCAAGGTCGATCCTCCAAAACCCTTTCCAGATCTTCCTCTCTCTGAAACACAAACTGAAACTTTTCTGATGACAGGGCTATCCCACGAACACGGTCGTAAACTCTCCAAATACGCGGCATAGTCTCGATCATCTCCTCTATCGGTTGACAGTTAGGGTTTAACAAACGACCCATCAAACTCCTAGAGTTCTCCTCAAAGACCCTAAATCTTGGGCTATGTGGGAGGTCAATAGGTTCATCATCACCAATCTTCAAAGAGCGCAAGGCGGAATGTAGATTATCCGCCATGACGGAGAACTTTTCCGTACTATCAGCACACACGAAGCTTTCTGGTGAAAGAACGGGAAGAAGATCAACAGAGCGTAGACAGAAAGCACCACTAATTAAGCAATATTCCGAAATGACTTTTAAGGAAATCATATCAATTTGCTTGAAATATTCTCTCAAAGCACGCGAAAAAGGAAAGAGCAAACTTGGGCGAAAAGAAAAGAAAGAAGAGATGGAAACAAAATTACTAAATAAGGAAAGAAAATAAACTATTAAAGTTTAAATTGACCAAAAGGAGAAAATACCGTAGCAAACTAGTGCCGGTAAATAACTTCCCAAAAAAACCAAAACACCAAAAAAGGACACAAGCAAATCGGAAAAATATTCCGATGGAGAGCTAAAAAGGAAAAAATCGTTGTCTGAAAAAAAAAAAAAAAAAAATTTGAGTTGTATGTATCATATTTGATATAAAACTCATGATCTATACAAATTATGTTCATTTTAGAAAGTGTAGATTCGTAGACACTCCCAAATAATGATCTAATAGGTGTAATAACATGAGAAATGTGGATTATCAAAATCCAAAATAAATTCTCTTTTTTTTCTTATAAAAAATGGAATAGAACAATCCTAACATTTATCGGTTGACAAGTGCATCCATCTCATTGCATTTGGAATCAAGTGTTCTGAAATACTCAGACGAGGCTCGCTGGATGCTATATAGATACTCAGTCACTACAAGATTTGAAGACTGTAAATGGAGATTGATCTCTGTTTCATTCACTTTCCTCATGATACTTTCTTCTTGTTCTTGAAGGGAGAGAGCAATGAAAAATGGCGAGAAGCTGAGAAGATGAAAAATGAAAATGAGACCTCAGCATAGATTACTGACCAAAGCATAGAAGGCCAAGGAGAATTTCTTTTACAAAATCAGATAGTTTCTAAACGAAATTTCATACATTTCTGTGCTGCTGTAGGTGTTTCATCTTGAGATATGAGATTCTTTAGTGTAAAAGCTGGATAATAAAACATAAACTTTAACCCCTCCGAGTTATATAACCACACAATATATTCAGCATCAAAAGAACTATATATGTTTGTACCTTCGCTTGTCGCAGCAGCAGTTGTAGCTGGTTCATGATCCTTGTTGCTACTGACAACAGCATTATTAGACTTGGTATGGTAGTCACTTGTAGACGAAGACCGACTCTTTTTTCCAAAATTCAACAGTTTTCTGATCCCTTTTGTTGCTGACTCCTTTGTTTGAGATTTCTCCAAGGCCTCACTTATCTTCGCTTCTGGTGCAAGAACTTTGACAGTTTCTTGCCTTGTCTCATTTAAATGAAAGCTTGGTCCAGGTTCTTGGGAACACTCTGAGTACACTGTACCTGGAACTTCTATCGAAGAAACCCGAGCATGTGGAGCTTCATATGGTTTCTCCACAACACTTTGAATTGTCAGAAACTTTGGTGTTTCTGTTATTAAGTCACTCAGAGTTTCCGGTCTAACCTGAAAGCAAAAGAAAAAACACATGACGGTCATGAAAACCGTGTAAACAAAACATCAAATCGATCTGGCTGGAATAGGAGTACTTACTAAGACCAGATCATTGCCACTATCCTGCGTTGTTTCAATGCCTTTCTTATCAGCTCCTTCAGAAGGACTACAGTCATGGATGTTTGAGTTTCCAGGGACTACCTTTGACTCATTCGTCTGATCTGCACTTATACTTCGAGCTGAACTTGGTAACACCATCACCACTGTCTTCTCAATCACTGGAGTTTCATCGCACAAGGGTTTGTTCTTGTTTCCACTTTGTTCAATCTCAGACGCTGAAGCTTTAATTTTCTCTACCCCTTTCACTAGAACATTGTTAGGACCTTTTGGTGGTTTTATCTTCAGTTCTGGAAGAGATGCGATTTTTGCTATATCATAGTTAACAATGGCCGATATTTTCTTAATCTCCGGAGTATCAGATACTTTTTTGGATGCTATTGTTCGCAGCGACCTCACTGCAGAACTTGGTGCACTATTGTTACCCATTTTTGGTTCTGATAATCGTCTTGTCCTTGAAACTGACTTATTCTGACTATCAAGACTAACTCTGGTTTCCCTCTTAGATAGAGGTAATGGTGATATCGACCTTGTTAGCCTACTTCCTGTCGTGTGCAAAGACCTCACTGCAGAACTTGGTGCACTACCCATTTTGGGTTCTGATACTCGTCTTGTCCTTGAAACTGACAGGTTCTGAGTACCAAGACTGATTCTAGTTTCTCTCTTAGATGGAGGTAGCGGTGATATTGATCTTGTTAGCCCGTTACCTGTTGATTTACTTCCGGAACTCAGTTTACTATTCTGGAGAACTTTCTGAGATTCATTGGAGCCTAAAGAAGCACTTCTTATGGGAAGACGGCGTTGAAGAGGTGATAATGATCCTGGTTCTTGGTCACTAAACTTAGATGTTCTAGGAGCGCCAGGAGAAAATCTGTTTGGCATATTTTTTCTTGTTTTTTGTGCAGATAACTGTGACTGGTCTACCGTTGAATTGCTTTTAGCAGCAATCCTCTTTTGTCTTGCTACTTTCAGAGCTTCGATGCGTTTCCTCTCTTCTTCTTCCTAAAACAACAAAAGGATGGTAATAAGAATGTGTGATGCAAAGTTTTAGACACAAGTCGGCTTTATGCAATAGGAGATTATGCTTTTATATAACTAATAAAAAGCAATTATCTCATCAAATTGTTTTAAGTAGAAGTTTTACCTTTTCCTTTTTCATGATCAGAAGATCAGCTTTGAAATTTCTAAGCTTATCAGCTCGTGCTCTTGCTTCATCTAAAGGACTCATCTTTGTGGGTCTTCCCTTCCGTATTAGCCCTGAAGCCTTCCTCTTATCTGCAGCATCATTAGAAAGTCTTGATGTTGGATTTCTCACTGACTTCTTTGTAACTCCAGATCCCTGGTTATTCTTTTTCTTTAAAGCTTTGGATCCAAATTCTAGTGCAGGATCATAGCCAGCTGATAACTTCACTGTTTCTCTTTCTGGGATCAGGGTCAGATCATGAGGCTCGTAATTGATCTTGTTTCTTTCATTTCCATCAGCTTGTTGGTACGAAGAGATCTCTGATCCAATGTCTATAGCATTTCGAGTATTGCTTTCAGTTTCCCGAGTAACAATATATGAATCATCATCCATGTTAACTGATGATCTTTTATCCGAACCAGTCCTTGGATTATCAAAACCATTCAAGTTGAGAGGATCAGAAGGATTCTCAAAACCATTTTCTCTCTGGTGAACCATAAAAGAGTCAGTAGATTTCCTGACTCTACGAGTCACAACTCCATTCCGAATGTCAGCTGTACCTCTTTCTTGATATCTTTCTGCTTCACGCTCATCATAAGCCAAAGGATCATACTTCCTTGTACCTTGCCTATTCTTCCCTGCAATTTCCTTCTCCATCAAATGGTCAACGGTACGTTCTTCTGTTTCAGCATCTTGCAATAAGAAAGTTTGAAATGCCTGCCAATCCCCAGTGTCAGCCTCTGTCCCTCTTGTTTCTCTCTCTTTAGTATTGTAACATTCTACTATTGCCTCCTCTTCAGCATCAGATTCTATTCCTGACAGATCTTGCTTCTTTGATTTAATGTAGTTTATGTTCCGAATCACTACTTTACCTGATTTCCTTCTCCTACCTGATTTTCCTTTCTCTATGTCCTGATCTTCTGATCCGGAGTCCTCGCTACAAGATGAATGATGTTTCTTAGCATTTCTTTGGCCAGAACTACGCCTAGAATCATCCGTAGACGGATAGGGAGAAGGATATGGATAGTTCGGGTAGTAAGGCATGCTCTGCGTTGTATATCCTTGAAATACTGGAAAGGTCCCCGGAGGAGAGTGAACTGGCCATGGTGCATACATTGGCTGTGGATGCTTCCCTTGCACATGTTCTTGATTTACATTTGCTTTATTATCTGTATGAGACTTCACATCTGAATAGAAGGAAGTATTATTGGTATAAATATCGACTGTGAATCATCGATTATGGCTCACAACTAATTACTGAATCATCTTACCATTATTTTCAGTTGTCCTAGGCCATGAGTTCCTACGCATATTAGCAGAAATGTTTGGCTGTGTTGCCATTACTCGTGTTGCTTCGATTTCAACCCACTGACCAGATTCATGCTTTTTCTTCCACAAGTCCATGAATTTTAAGCAGGCATCCCTATGACATTGATGGAGCAAAACATGACATTACTAAGGTTAATTCTTTCAAACTCGAAGAAAAAAAAAAAAAAAAAAACTATTCACATCAAACGTGAGGCTCCAAAGGATTTAGCAAAAGATATAAGAGGCAGGATATCATCAACTTGGAAACCAGCTGCCACGGCACGTGCAAATGCCATTCCTTGTTCTTTCTGCAACACCATCTTCCTTGTCTCCAGAAATTTCAGAGCTTGAACTCTGATAAACGATTCCACATTACCAATCAGATAGTTCACTACTATCTTTCTTAAACAAATAGAAAAGAAATATAATTCATGCAAAGGGGTATTACTTAGAGTTTTCATCTGATGTGGTAGACAGATTTGCTTGCTTTGGATGTGTATCTGGCTGTCAACGATGAAAAAGGATGGAATTAATTGTTTTCTCCAAAGAAAGAAAGAAAAAAGATGAGACGAAAACCATTCCGATTCTAAGTAACCTCATAAAGGACAATAGTTTTCTCCTCGTTGAGCTGCAGCAATGGCCCGCTACCTGATTCACATACTCAAAATATTGGTTGAACTGTAATCTTAGTGACTAGCATTTAAGAAATGTGGGCATCATTGTAGCATACCTTGTGTACTCTCTGCTCTTTTTGTTCGTAGATTTTCTTCCGCCTACTTATACAATCTAACGTTAAGATTGACAATTCACCAAACAAAGTATTAAAAAAAAAAAAAGAAGTCAAAGTTTACTTACAACAGTTAAAGCCACTTCACAGTTGTTCTGGATACTAACTGCTTCCCTGATCTGCATGATCTCAGTTTCTAAAGTGTAAACACGTTCTAGGACATCCGGATTGCTCACAAATCGAACAAACCTAAGAACAACAAAGAAGAAGAGGTGTCTCAGTGGGCAATCCATTTTAAGGAAGATTTATTTGATATTACACCTTTGAATAGTTGCTTTAGTGAACCAAGCTGCACTCTCACTATCCTCAGGCGTGAGAACAATGGAGTAGCCACCTTTAGCAACTTGATCCTGTGCAGTCTTCAAGTGAGCAAGAAAAGGATCAAACAACCCTGTAGTTATCTTCTCAGTCTTTCCATTAGCTGTTATCAACAGATCACACCTGAATCATTTTTGTGACAAATGTTAGCGACTTTCTAGTCACTTTGTTACAGCCCACAAACAAACAAAAAAGAAAAGAGACTTTTGATCGTATGAAAGAAAGAACCAAAAAAAATGCAGTCTTTCGACTTCCATGCAGTAACTTCGTTACAGTTTCTAACAAAAAACTTCAATAAACAGTATGAATCCATCACCATTCAAAGGCTTTTGTTCTTTATCGAGAAACCCAGAAAAATGCAACCTTTCGACTTTTACAAAGCAATATTCTCACAAAAGCAAATTATGTTCTTAACTAAACATTTTTAGATCAATTACAATTAAAGAGAGAGAGAGATTATATTACCGGGTTCGAGTGGGAGTGAGCTGAAACACAACTGAATCAAGCCGAGTTGACGATTTCATCGCAAATATTGAAACTTTTCAGATCATCCAAAGAAGAACCCACAAAGCGAACCCAAGAACGTAACAACAAAACTTGGAAATTAGAGTGAACCGGATGGAGACGAAGAAGTGTAGAGTGAAAGACATCGTAGTCTGCGAAATTTCCGAGGATATATGGGGCGAAAATGTAAAAGTTAGAAGAAGTCAGGGGTAAAATGGGAAATTGGGGGTGATCACAGGTGTGAGTGTCTATAAAGGTTTACTACCGACAAAAAATATGTCATCGGCTCGATAGTAACATTCGTGGCCTCTCAACGGTAATATTGGTTGTATATTTTTGTTGAAACAAACAACTGGTTATGTCTCCGGAGTGCTAGTGGGAGTTACATTTCTAATAGGGAAGTTAACTCAACTAATATGAATTTTATTAATTATTATCACAACCATACAAAACTTTTTTTTATTACTACCTTTTTTTTAATACCCAGCATGCCCTTTTTTCATGTTGTGAGGAAAAACATATTTACAAGAATGTCATTACTTTTTTATGCCACGTAAGCAAAAAGTTTGGGTCCACGTAAGAATGCGGCATAAAACTCAGCCGCAATAGGATACGAACTACGTTACGGCCGAGATATAGGTGCGTAGCGGCTGACTTAACTAACCTAGCTGACTTATGAGAAATAAGCTGAGTTATGAACATAACTCAGTCGATCGTTACGGCTGACTTAAAA
>CAKOAT010119598.1:256989-268170 GCA_932364175.1 Eruca vesicaria subsp. sativa | reverse complement strand
TAACATAGCGTCTCGTAAAAGGCAAACGCTATGTTTAAGACACGGGTATCAAAAACATAGCATAATCGTAAAAAACGCTATTCTGGTATGCTATTAAAACCCATTTTTCTTGTAGTGAGTAGATTTCAGATTACGCCGCTTCTGAATCTACTGAAACCCTTCAATATGAACAAAGTGGTTGGCGTCGATGTGCTCCACAGATCTGAAATCGATTACTAAAAGTAACCTTTAACGTTTGGTTGAAGATGAAGAGGCCACGACATAAATGAGTAAACGGTAAAAAGGTATTTTTATTTTTCTAAATCTCTCAGGTCTAAGCCGGTTGCTTGTGAGGGTATAGAGGTATTATTATAGAAAATATACGGTGTATCCTAGCATCTATACTATTAAAAGAGAAGGGATTTAAATAAATCTACTTAAAAAAGTTGTTTGAACCCTTTCATTAGACTAACATTCTTTGGTATTCCCTTATATTTCTCTAACTTTGTAAATACTTTACAGTTTAAATAAACTCATTTATTACTTTTCATAATCTATTATAAAATTTCTCTAACAATAAATATTCATGACACTATAACTACTACACTTTGGTTTAATTAATTATATGCAATCAATTATTAAATTTTGATATTATATTCTTATACAAGAACTAAATGATTAATTTAATGATATATAAAAATTAAATGGGTCTAAATATTATAAGATCGAGATTCAAACAAAATTGGTCAAAATTTGATTTAAATAAGATATGTTTATTTATTTTACATGATATATTTTTATTTAATTTCAAATGTAAACTAGCCTACGATTTAAATATCAGATAGGTTGAATATTTTTAAGAAAAATATTCAAGTAATTCATTGATTTGTCTAATTTTGTTTAAAAATATTATTTTAGGTTATTTAGTATTTAGATATTATATATAATTGATATTTGTAGGTATACAATTTATATATAAAAAGTTAAGTACCTATTTGGTTCTCGGTTCGATTTCTATTTTTAGATTCTAGAGATATATGATATGATCGATTATTTATGAAATTTGGCTTAATTTAACTCCGTTAGATTTTTAAACTTTTTTAAAAATTAAGTACCCATTTGTGCATAATCGAAAAATAGAAACCACGCTTCTCAATGGATTAATAACAATGTTTTGATTTTAAGATACTTTTACCATATTCGTTTTATTAATGTTTACAAGACTGAAATAAAATAATAGAACAAATATTAAATATTATAGATATCTAATAATAGACATAAATTCATTATATATTTGAATTTACGGTCAATAAAAATATAAGAAGCGTGGATCAAAATCTAAATTATTTCATCTACAAGTTAAATTTACTACGGTCAACTATTTAATTTACCTTAAATATATCAACCAAAAAAAATTCTAAACTGTACCTACTTATATTTTCTACCATGATTTTGGAAAATCTAAATTGATTACAAAATATTCTTTGATATCTTCTCTTAACCTAAATTAACAACAACCCTCTCTTTTCATAAATACAAGCTATCTTGGACCCCTTTTACTATCAACTCAACCAAATTCAAAAACACCATCAAAACCCATCTATCTATTTTGAAATATCTGACTTTACGGTTAAGAAAAATAATATCCGCGCTTCTTAAGCGCGGGTCAAAATCTAGTATTAGATTAAAGAATTATTCAGTTAATTATAATATTTTTAAGGCTGTACAACCCAATTTCCCTTGTCGTTACCCAATATTTTGGGCCAAAATTTCGTACTAAGATTCGTGAATGGAAACTCAGGACTAAAGTAGAAAAAAAAAAAAAAAAACTAAAAGCTGTTTCATACTAAAACCCTAAAAAAATACCATCCAAGATATTGTCATCATTTGGTAAATTGAGATGGCGAACAAGGGCCGAGATGGAGACGGCGTAGACTCCATCAGCTCTCTGCCCGATGAGATCCTCCAACACATCCTCTCTTCTCTTCAAACCGCAACTGCCATCAAGACTTCCACCTTGTCCAAACGTTGGAGGCATGTATGGTCTGGTACACCTTCTCTCCACCTCATTTTGACCAGGCATGACTTTAAGGCTGATTCGATAGACAGAACCCTAGCTCTCTTCAAGGCTCCCAAGATGACGAGTTTTCATCTCTATGCCGGTTACCACATCAAGTCTCCTGACATTAACAGGTCGATAGAGTTCGCCATGTTAAAGAATGTGGAGAATATGTGGCTGGATATACGTTCATATAATTATAACATACCTGAGTTCTTGTACTTCAGTTCCACTATCAAACAACTCACACTTTCGTTAGTCAACATACCTGATATGAATGTTCCTATAAGTTCAGTTTATTGGACATCCCTGAAGAAACTATCATTGTTTTGTAGCAATTTTTCTGAGGAATGCATGGCTAAGATTCTGTCTGGTTGTCCGATTCTCGAAACCTTAATTTTGGAAGTTTCAGTTGACCTGAAGGTTATTGATCTTAGCAAATCTCTAAGTTTGAGAACATTGGAAGCAACCATTAGGGTTCCGGGAACGCAGATTGTAGCACCACATATCCGTTGTCTCAGATTGACAAGCATCGTGTATCTATGTACTTTAGTTGATGTCTCTTCTTTAACCGAAGCTACTCTAGAGGTTAGCGTTCAGTCAAATGAAATACTGACGGATGGTTTTCCTCAAGTCATTATACAAGAGATGGTTGGTATGTTGCAGAATGTAGAGACACTTACCTTTGGGCCTAACCTTCTTAAGGTACACATTCATGCATACTCTAATGGCTAGTACTCATTTTAAGTTTTCATTTTCAATAAAGTACGTGACACATTCACACTATGAAATCGCTTAGATTCCATTAAAAAATAAAGTACATGATACTTTCTTCTTGATATATTTTTGTTTTGGTATTTACTATGTACCATCTTATCTGTTAAAGATATTATCTGTTGCGGAGCTCTACCATCTTCCTTTTCCGAGCTTCAAAGTCAAAGATTTGACACTTGAGACAACGATCTCTCAAGATGTAATTCCTGGCTTAGTAAGGGTGCTACAAAACTCACATTTGTTGACAAAGCTAACCGTGCAACCAAAGCTCGTTAATGGCACCCTACTGGTATATTTTCCATAAGCATCTCTTATTATTTTTGCATTCTATTGGCGAGTTTGAAGAATTCTGGACGCATATCCTTTCACATGTTTGCACAACTGAAAATATTTTTCTGTTAACAGGGGAAGTCTCTTGACGACTTGTTGGATGTGCATGGCTTGATGAATTCGGATCAACGCTGGAGGAAGGAAGCGAGGGTCTT
The DNA here is from genome assembly GCA_932364175.1 of Eruca vesicaria subsp. sativa. Taxonomy (NCBI): domain Eukaryota; kingdom Viridiplantae; phylum Streptophyta; class Magnoliopsida; order Brassicales; family Brassicaceae; genus Eruca; species Eruca vesicaria. The sequence continues at coordinate 264,873 of CAKOAT010119598.1, read as the reverse complement.
TCCGAACATTTTGAATTGGGATGTTGAGCCAAAGCATGTGGTTTCATTCATAAAACTTATGCTTAAAACCGCAGTGACATTAGAGAAGATGATCTTAAGGTTGGGATACTATCTTCACGGAAGACATGCTGAAGAGTTGCTTGAGATGGTTCCAGTGCTTTGCCAAGACAACAATGTCTCCATTGTGGTTATCTCAAATAAGTTGAATCAGAAGGGTTTAGTATCAACAGTGTATAAATGAGAAGTTTACAAATTCATTTACTTGAGAGTTTGAGATCTCACCTTGGTAGTATTTCAATAACACCTTTTAGATATTGTGTTTTATCATTCTTTATATTGTGTTTTATTTGTGCATTACATAGGGATTGAAAAAATACCCATGAAATTTGTTTCAAAGTATTAACCATTTTGATTCAATCTAGAAAATCTGGATATCTCTAAGTTTATGGATTAAATATAAAATATAGCAAATCACAAATAATAAAAATATTTAAAAATCTCATAGTAGGTATTTCTAGCTCCATTAACTACCAAGCAAGGTAAAACATAAAAATAAAATAAGATTACACCATGAGAGCAAACAAGAAACTCGGGGGTTGGAAGCCGTCCAAAGGAAAAGGTGGATGGTGCCAGTGGCAATGTCGTAAACACCTGGCATTAGGGCCGGACACGAGGGAAACAAAGTAGATAGAGTTAGGTCTAAGGTCCGGGTACATACTGGATGAGAGACAGAAAGCTTCATTCTTACTAACAAAGATGCAGAGATCACCAATGGCTTCCGTGTAGCTCATCTCCGAATTTGATTGCTTAAACACGGTGAACCGTTTGGTATTGTGGGCAAGACGGGGATATATCAGAGCTCGTTCTTTTCCATGGGAGTTCTGGAAGTAGCCGGTAACATGGAAGAATTCACATTTGAGGGGAAGTGACTCCACAAGTAATGGGTTGTGAAACATGAAAGCATCATTTGGGCGAGTGAGTGAGTGAAGTCAGGTTTTTTTACTTTATCTTAAGAAATTAATCAAAACATGATTGCTAATTTATATAGTTGTAGATAGAAAATACAGCTAAAATCATTAGTAACAATGTAACTAATCACCTCCAACAACCCATGTTTTTTCTCATTCTTTTTGGATGATGAGCATTCCATTGTTCAATGCACTTTATAATATTTCACGAAAATAGATGTATTATTTATATTCTTATACAAGAAAAAATATTTAACCATTATATTAGATAAACACTAATCTATACTATCATTTGTTAGTGATTTTTCACATTTAATCCCACGTTAAAAGTTAAACTGGTTAATATCATTATTACGCATAATGAATAATTAGTTTTGTAATATATAAGTAAAAAATAATTTTAATAATTTGATAATTATCATTATCTAATTTTTATATTTTGTTATAAAAATTTTATTAACCTTAATAAATAATTAAATTAGTTAAAATATAATTAACCATAAATTAAAAATGAATTTCAGTGATTTAATAAATAATTTTACATCATAAGATAAATTTCTCTATATATATTTTTATATATAATTTTATGTATATATGAGTGTCTTCAAGTTTATTTTATGTAATACAATGTATTTATGTTATGATAATTTTTTTGTATATATAAGCTTAATCTTCTATTAAATATTTTAAACGAAAAATAATTAATTTTCATAATATTGGAATTACTAAGTATTTTTACAATATTTAAGTATAAATATTTGTAAAATTAAGCTTGCGTATGTGATAAAACACTTAACTATTTGGTAGTATTTATCAACTAGTGGATACGCTTTCACTTACCCTCTTGCTCGTCTCTTTGGTTGCAAAGTCTTTTGGTATACTCTAAACCCTACAATTAGTTTGGATATGATCTCTCGTGTCAGTCAAAGAAACTCCATGTATAACAACGACGTTTCAGTCGCCAAGAGGTTTGCTTGCTTTCTCCATGCTTGTTTGGTTGGTTACAAACCTTTAAGCCCTAATGAGGTTCATTATTTTGTTGGTAGCAATTGGTTATCTACGTGCAAGATAGTTTCGTCCTGAGAAGGTGAGGAGGGAGTTAATGAGAATAAGCTACACTAGTTTTGATTGGCTCACATTTTCAAAGTTACAAAAAGAGTTGTCATGTTTACTCAATTACAGTCTTGTACCAGACTCATATGCTTCAGCTTGAGGCCTTTTCACTAGCCTTAGAGAAGTTAGATGCCAACGCCCCTCCTCGACCCAAACTACAGTTTGTGGGAAGTTGAAAGACAGAGCCGTTGAGCTCAAAGTGGACGGTGATGTGGAGCTCTATAACGCCATGTACAGGTGTCTTGTGTCTTGTAATACTCAGAGCTTCCGTGGTTCTTATCCTATGGGCTTTTTATTGCAGGAAACCTGTGGCACTGCCAGGGAATGCATGGGATGATAGATGAACACTTTGGTATTAGTGTTGTTGAGTATATGGCTGCTAGTGACATCCCACTTGGTCTGACTTAAGGCTTGTTTACGTGAAGCTACTCTTATTTGTTCTAAAGACTCCTCTGTTTCTTTTTTTACCTGTGGTGCAGCTCATAACTCTCGGCGGACCTAAAATGAAGATCGTGTTACAAGAAGACGGACAACGAATCAGGTTTCTTGCTAAGACTGTGGAGGAATATGCTGAAGCAATCAGATGGGTGCATCTGCTAGAAAACGAGCGTCTAGGTTCTCTGAACAACAGTTTATTGAGGACTTCAAAACTGCAATTCGACCAGTTTTAGCTGGTGCTATGAAATGACAGTCTTAATTAAGACCCTTTAAAAGCACAAGACGAGCTTAGGCTATATACCTTTTTCTATGTTATAGCTCTAACAAAAAAACTGTTGAAAAGTTTTGTAGCACTGTCATGCTTGCAAATGCCAACGTTGTCTGCAAACTTGGTGATGTTCCTTTCAATGAAACTAGGGAAATTTTACGAGAAGAAAACAAATTAAAGGACTAGAAGAACCATGCATAGCCCGAGAAACCCGTTTCTCTTACTATGTCTTTGTCGGTTAACCACAGATTGCTCTACAAACCAAATCTAAACCGGCAAAAACCAGGGTTGGGTCGCCGGGTGCTTTGCTACTCATTTATCATGTTAGGGCAATGTATAACAGATATGTAACTGTGAATGTCACTAAGATTCTGTACCTGATTAAATCAATAATGCACTAAAAACTAACCATTCAAAGAGAGGAGAGAAAAAGGTCAATTATAACTCGATGATTTGTATTAGTTTGCTACTCATTTATCATGCGTAGACAATGCATAACAGGATATGTGACTATGAGGGACACTAAGATTCTGTGGCATATAAAATCAATGTACGAAAAGACCATTCAAAGAGAGGAAAGTGTCAACAAAGGTGGGCTTGTAGGAAGCCACAACATCATCTCATGATTGACCGTCAATGCCCCTTTCAAACTCATCCTATGTAAGTTTATGGTCGCATGAAAAAAGAACTCAAGACTTTGATACTTAAATGATACAGAGTTCGAAACTCAGGGTAGAAATGGTCTTGGCCCTTGTTTCCTTGGGACATGAATAAAACTTTGATCATATTATTCGTTTTCATTTTTTTTTCTTTGTTACAACAACTATTGTTATGATTCATCAGGTTGTAAGGAAGTTCATAAGACATTTACTTCCCACTTCAAAATCAGAATTGGAATCAAAACCTCATAGAAGATTATGAAATCCTGTTTCTAAATTATTTCTAAAATATTCTCTATAAAAACACGTTTGAAGTTTACGATTCTATTTTGGAATCACGATTCCGTTTAAAAAAAAATACAAGGTAAAAACAATATAAACTCATATTATCCTTTTTATAGAATTTCAAACTTTAGTAGTAATGAAATAGAAAGAATAGAAATATACAAATATTAAAACTAATACTATAAATTATCTTTATGCATTGAGTTTTTTTTTATTGGAGATATAGCATATACTCAAATATATTGTATCTATTACTTATGAAATATTAAAAATATTTAATATTATAATTTCTTATAAACTTATTGTATTTGTATGTTTAACGTTTTAATATGAATAAATGTTTTATTTTAAATTGGAATCATATAATTTTTTAACCATAAATTATATATATATAATATACGTTTCAACACATATCCGCTTTCTAATTTTTTTTAAAAAAAAATATTGTTTCTACATTTTTGCATACCTGCTTTCGCGTACCCGCTTTGGCGTATCCGTTTCTGATAGTACTTGACATATAGTGCGCCTTTTTGAAAAATCAATGTACTATTTATCACATGTCTATAGTGATGCATCTATTATATTAAAAGATAAGTCATGATTCACTTCATGTATGATTTTTTTTAGTTTGTACCATCCTTAGAAATTTTATAAAATTTTACATAACATCATTATAATATTTTTTCATATTTTTAATTTTTATTTGAAATGCAAATAAATAGTTTAAAAGAAAATTCTTTCAAAATCTTTTAAAAATCTTTTATAATTTTTTCAAGATATAGTTTCACAAATTATTTGATTAAAATATTAAATATCATAAAATATAATTAAAATTTTAATTCCTTTTTTATTTATAAACAAAAAAATTAAAATTATGTAAAATACTTTTAATAATATCCCAAAATTTTGTTTATGCATTACGTAGGTCCAACTTAATTTAATTTTTACATATATTTTAAATTTAGAAATAAACAAAATATAAATTAGTAATGTTGTGGTAATGATGTTTTTAAAAAATTGTTACAAAAATGCAAATTTATAAATTTTATATTAATAATATTATAAACCACATAAACATTATTATAAAATTGGATAGTTTACATAATCAAATTATATTTCAAATATTTTTGTATTAATATACTCGAACGGTTGTGCGGGTCTAGATGTAGTTCATTTTTAAAACTGACAAATAGTTACTTTGCAATGTAAATATTTTGACTGGAAAAAAACACTTGCTATAAAAAGGAATGTCTTAAACTGTAACCAACCTACGAGGTGAAATAATAGTGCCACCAATAGTTAAAAAATGCGTATAAATAAAATAAGAAATGAAGTTACTCACCCATGAGCCCAGAAAAAAAAAAGAAGAAGACAAGTCTTCATTGTCGATAGTTGTTCTTTATAGAAAGGCCACGAAGATGGAATATACGACGGGAGAAAACAAAAAGAAACTAACAAAGCATTCGAGTACTACTTGATATGATTATCATAGTGACAAAGATTGCAAGATGAAATTATTTGCATTGAAAAAGATGCCAATTATGCGAGCACTTTTGCTATAATAACTATTAATTTCATATATGACTTTAGGAGTATAATTAGATATACAATCGATCAAATCTCTTATGATATGTACTTTAGGATCTCACCATAATACTTAACTTTCACCAGATAATCGTTTCTGTTTATGCAATATCCAACAGAAGCTGTTAGTTTTATCTAAGAAGAAATTTTAAATGAAATAGAAGTTTAATATAACATTATTGTCTTATTGATTGAGTCTACTCTTTGGTCTAAAATGACTCACTCTTTTGAATTCTCATTAGGATTTGTAAGATTTTTAATCAACTTTAATCCATAACATTTGATGATCAGCTCGATTGATAAAAGTCTGCCCATATTAACTGGAGTCTCAGTGGTTGATAAAAGAACAACAATATGTCAATGGCTTGATGATAAACTCGAATCTGACTGAATCTTGAACATGATTATATTTCAATGTGTGGTATGAAACTCCTGATTTGAAGCGCCACTTTTGGCCCTACATATCTTGATTTACGCACATTTAAAGATATTTTCAGTTAAATTTTTGAAAGTAATAAGTTTTGTGACTTATTACGACCACCACATCCAGTACCGGCCCTGAGGGGAAGCATTACAAGCAACCGCTTCCGGCCCTCAAATAATAAGTGAAAAAATCAGCTTTTTTATAAGAAAATTATTACTATAGTATATAAGCGTTCTTATAAAAAATAGCCAATTTTTAGAAAATTGCTTCTGGTCTTTATCATGTCAGGACCGGTACTGACCACATCTATTTGATTATCGAATAAAGGCTTACCACTTCTGCATGTGAGTATGTGACAAGAAGCGCCACCAAATATAAATTAAAGCTTGTTTTTCTCTGTCGATGCGCATAATATTTTCTTTTCCAAATTACACAAATAATTCAAGTTTTCTTTATTGGAAAGTATTGGTTTATATTTTTGGATAGAACTTAGAACATATAAAAATATAGAGAAATTTACAAGAGAGCGAGACGGGTTCTTTGGATATAATTAATGCTGAAATTAGATTATTATTTTTATAAGTACTATTAGATTTTTATCCGCTCTTTAAAAATGTGGGATTGTGTTTTTGGAGAAAAAATATTATTCAAATGAATGTATATTTAAATTACCATTTACATGAAATATTTTGAATATGAAGTATTTAACTGAAAAATTTTGTATCTTGATGTTTGAAATTAATTTTTAGCCTCTTTGGTAGGGTTATAGCTTAATGTTTTGTTTTTAGTAATTATTTTTAAAATTAAATATATAGTAGTTAATGATTGAACCAAATTTATTATAATGTCTAATTTGTTTTTTCTATAAGGAGGATCCTAACGAAAATGAGGTTTACATTTTGTTAATTAAGTGGTTTTAAATCCGTACTGAAAAATATTCAAACAGATCCAAAATTTAAATATCTTAACAACCGAGACCAAATCGGCATAATCTTATAAATGATTTTGTTTTAATAATATAGATATAAAAATTTTTTAAATAAAAAACAATATGATTAAGGTTTTGTGTGTTTGGAGTTTAGATTCTTCGGCTGAACCTATAATTAATCTTAACATATTATGTATATAATAGATAATTCATATTTTGGATCTAAATATAATTATAAAGGTAAAGATGATTTAGTTCATGTTTTGTAATGATATTATAATATGATGGTCCACGTTTTGTACTAAATATATGTTTCCAAATTTGATTAAACTAATAAAAAGGAAGCTTAATTAATTAAATGAAGAGAAAACAAAGGAGAAATCTGGTTAATTTTAATTATTAATAACAATTTAAATAGTAATGGCATGTTATTGTAAATAACTCAAATAATCAAGGATATAATCCTATTAGTAATTTTGTTTTAATATATCGATTTAAGTTATGGATGATAACCAAGAAAAAAAAAACTGTACGGCTGAATGTTCCAACTTGCACTTTGTCACAATTCAAAATACATTATGGGAAGAGAAATCATATTTTGAAGCTTTTATTTCTCAAGGAAAAAAAAAGAATGCTTTTCAACAGAAAAAAAAACGTGCGGTAAGAAAATTGTCCTAAATATTTTAGTGAAATTGTTAAATACCTGTATACTTCAACTCATGTTTTAAATGAGCTTTNTTTGTCACAATTCAAAATACATTATGGGAAGAGAAATCATATTTTGAAGCTTTTATTTCTCAAGGAAAAAAAAAGAATGCTTTTCAACAGAAAAAAAAACGTGCGGTAAGAAAATTGTCCTAAATATTTTAGTGAAATTGTTAAATACCTGTATACTTCAACTCATGTTTTAAATGAGCTTTCTTCTGGTCTTTCTCCATCTTTTCACAGGAAAACATGTCCTATATATATAAACCACAGCAGTACTAGGGCTGGGCATTTTATCCGTTATATTTGATTTGATTCGTTATTCGTTTCGATTCGATCCGAAAATTCCGGATATCCGTAAACTTTCGAATCAAAGCAAATACTAAAATTCAATATCCGTTAAAATCGAAGCAAATCACAAATAGTAAAATTTTGGGAAGCGGATATCCGATCCGATCCGTAAATATATAAATATATGTATATCTTGATTATATTTAACATTTTAAATGTAT
>CAKOAT010119598.1:130597-256915 GCA_932364175.1 Eruca vesicaria subsp. sativa | reverse complement strand
TCTTAAGATTATTTGTATTAATCAAAATGGATGAGATATCCGTAAATATTCGTAAATATCCGCAAATATCTATTTATTTTCCGGATATCCGTTTTTCCGGATATCCGTATTTTTTCGAAGCAAAGCAAATACCAAAATTAGATATCCGTAACATTCGAAGCAAATCACAAATACCTTAAAAAACCCGGATATCCGATCCATGCCCACCCCTAAGCAGTACAGCATCACCAAACCTAACTTTACATTTTTCACTCGACCATGCATAGAGGAACAGGCAGCATGCATGAAGTCTATCTGATTATAGTTGGCGATACAAACACCGGATGTGTCTTAATTATTTTGTTATGGTCCAAGTCATGAACTAAAATGGAAAACAGTTTTGTTCTGTTCATGCTTTTTCTTGATTTTAAATATGATTTTTTTTTTTGAACGACAGATGATTTTCATTAATTAAGCAAAGGAAGACAAAGAAAAGGTTCAAGCCCACAAAGGAGACTAGCCCAACAACTGAAAAGTAGAAGAGAGATGGGCCTTAAGGGCCAACTTTGCTAAGAGATCAGCCTCTTTGTTCTGGGAACGAGGAAGAAACTGAAACGAGATAGAGACGAAGTGAGATGAGAGCAAAGCGATATCCTGGAGAATACCGTAGAGTTCCTTAATCTGACTTCTCATAGAGATTGCTCTGATGAGCGTTGCGCAATCGGATTTGAAGATGATTGACGAGATGCCAAGGTCGATCGCCTTACGGATTCCCAAGCACAGAGCAAGGGCTTCCCCGACGAGGGGGGATTCGACGCCATCGATGATCTGTGATCCAGAGATCCCGTGAGCCGCCACTTCCCAATCAAGCTTCCAAGCTAAACCTGCTTGTTTTGTAGCCGTATCCCAGGCAGCATCGACATAACAAATCGGCGTAGGGGTGTTGCTTGATCCACGAGGAAGGCTTCTTGTAGAAGGTAGTTGAATACTCTGTGTCGGTTTTTTGAGCACTTGGGCTTGATCCCATTCTCTGGCAGCTGAGATTGCTTTTGTTGCAACCTCCTCTGGTTTGGTTAATTTATTCTCAAAAATTAAACTGTTTCTGGCTAACCACAGGGACCAACAAAACCACGGGAGGATGGGAACTGTGATTCCTGTTGGGGGGAGACATAGAGATTTACGGAAAAGAAGCAGCACTGTCTCAAAATCTGTAGCATCAGCTATGTGAACTGATTGGTGAACCGGAGCAGACCGCCATACCTCTTTGGCGAAAGGGCACATGAAGAAGGCATGAAGTGTTGTTTCCTCTTCATTGCAGCGAGGACACAAGGACGCAGAGAGCAAACCTCTACGCTGTAATTCAACTCCTAAAGGTAGCGCACCTTTCAAAATTGACCAGAGAAATAGCTTGAGTTTTGGAGCTGTTTTACAATTCCAAACGTCTTTGTACCAGTTAAAAGCTAGCACAGAGGGGGGAGTGAGCGTTGTCTGAAGTGGCTGAGGGTTAATAAGTTGAGCTTGTGAGTTATACCCTGATTTTGCCGTGTAAAAGCCCGTCTGCGTAGGGAGCCAAATGAAAGCATCCTCCGCTCCCTCCCTGCTTGGTTTCAAACACAGAATCTGCGTACTGAAATCAGGTAATAATTCATCTATCCTTTTTTTGTTCCAAAAGAGGTCATCAGTTAGTAAGTCCGATACACGGAGGTCTAACGCTGATTCATGGACAGGTCCATGAGGTTTGACCTGATCAGCAACAGAGATCCAGGAGTCACTCCAGACTTTTGTATTTTGTCCGTTTCCTATTGCCTTGCCCAGATTTTGTTGAAGTAAATCTCTTCCATGGAGGATACTTCTCCAACCATGGGAACAGACAGATGGTAGCTGAGCCTTGAGGAAGCTTTTTTTTATGGCAGTACTTGCCAGAAAGGACTCGCGCAAGGAGACAGCTAGGTGATGTAAGGATTCTCCATGCTACCTTAGCTAACAATGCCTGATTGAAAAGCTGAATGTCTCGTAAACCTAAGCCTCCTGCAGACTTAGGTTTTGTTAATTTTTCCCAAGCCACCCAACACATGCTCTTCTTATCTGCAGATTTATCCCACCAGAAGCGAGTCAAGGTGGATTGGATTCTGTTACAGAGGCTGACTGGTAGCTGGAAGCATGACATAGCATATGTCGGGATTGCTGTGAGCACCGATTGAAGCATGGTTAACTTCCCTGCTCTAGATAGGAAACGCGTAGACCAATTAGCTGCTTTCTGCTTGATCCTATCAACAATAGAGGTAAACACATCCTTTTTCTTTTTCCCGAAAAGTTCTGGCAGACCCAAATACTTTCCTACACCTCCTTCTTTTTGTATCCCTAGGATGTTTTTCGCATTAGTTCTTATCTCTGGAGGGGTCTTTGAAGAGAAAGTGATGGAGGATTTTGCAATATTAACTTTTTGACCTGAGACCTTTTCATAATCATGTAGGATGGTGATGAGAGCCTGGCAGCTAGTCTCAGAGGATTCGCAGAACATCATTGTGTCATCTGCGAACAACAGATGATTCACACGGGGACTACCACGCGCCACCCTGATGCCTCGCATAGTGCCATCGAGAGCTGCTTTCCTACACAGGCCTGAGAGGACCTCTCCGCATAGGATGAACAGATAAGGTGATATAGGGTCCCCTTGCCTAATACCTCGGTTAGGTTTAACTGCTCCATATACTGCATCATTTATTAGGTAGGAGTAGGTGACCGTATTAATGCATTGCATAATCCAGTTTATCCATCTTTCATGGAAGCCTAGTCGTTGCATAACTTGTGCCACAAATTTCCACTCAACCCGATCATATGCCTTAGACATATCCATTTTGACCGCCATAGAGCAATGTTTCTGAGCCTGTGATGTTTTAAGGTAATGAAGTACCTCATGTGTTATTAAAACGTTGTCTGTTATTGCCCGTCCAGGTATAAAGGCTGATTGGTTTTCGGAGATGATCGTACTGAGGACTGGCTTTAGCCGCAGGGATAAGAGCTTCGAGATGATTTTATAGTAAACGTTACAGAGTGCGATAGGTCGGTACTCTTCTACTCTTTTGGCTGTCTGAGTTTTGGGAATAAGTCTCACGTGAGTTTCATTGAGTGTAGGGGACATTATTCCTGTCTGGAAAAAGTTCTGGATTTCCTTAATAACAGAGGGTCCAACGGTGCTCCAATTTGAATGGAAGAAGCTAGCGGAGAACCCATCAGGGCCTGGCGCTTTATCAGCATGTATGGCAAAAAGTGCGCTTTTTATCTCTTCCGGGGAAGGGTCTCTGGTAAGCATTACATTCCACTCTTGGGTTACACATGGAGTGAGGGACCGAAGGATTGTATCATCATTTTCCTCTGTGTCATTTGCAGTGAAAAGCTTGTCGTAGTAGGAGCAAATGAGGGTCGAGATTTTATCTTCTTCATAATGCGGAGTACCAACCTCATCCTCTAGAACTGTTAGACGATTCCTCGCTTTTCTGGACTTTGTTACTGCATGGAAAAAGCCAGAATTTGAATCACCTAAGGTAAGCCAGAGATTCCGGCTTCTCTGCTTCCAGTAGGCCTCATCATCTTTATAGGCGCTTAGGAGTAGCTTGTTTAAGGTTTGGATTCTTTCTTCATCAGGGTCATCCTTACTCATTTGATCCTCCAAGTCTTCTCTAAGGCTCTCAATTTTCTGTTTACTGTTTTCTTGAAACAGTTTGCACCATCTGCAAATAGCACGTCGACAAAGTGCTAATCTTGCTTCAACACCAAGGTAGGAACAGTTAGACCAAATCTCCTCTATGAGAGCTTTTATGTCCTTATTTTCTTTTAGCCTTCTGTCATATCGAAACAAATTACGTCCTCTCTTCTGTGTTGTGTCAAGGTAGGAGAATAGAGGTCGATGATCTGAAGCTTCATATTTGAGATATTGGCACCGGCATGAGGGGAAAAGATCCGTCCACTCTGGGTTGCTCATAGATCTATCTAGACGACATCGCACAAGATGAGTACCTCGCTTTCCTCGCCACGAGAACATATTCCCTGAATGCTTGAGATCGAAGAGATCATTCTCTGAGAGGAAAGTCCTGAAAGCAGTGAAGGTACCCTCTGCTCTAATAGGCCCTCCTTTTTTCTCATTATTATCAATCAGCTCGTTAAAATCTCCCGTGAGAAACCAAGGGCCTCTTGGGGAAGGGTGAAGAGTAGCTAGTGTGTCCCAGAACAGGTTTCTCTTTGTGTGATCGGGTTCTCCGTATACGAAAGTAGCCAGGAATGACTTCCCTTTTGAGGAGATTCTTGTATCAATGTAGTTTTGAGAGGAGGATAATATCGTTAGGTCTATATCTTTTTTCCAACTTAGAATTAAACCCCCACCCCCCGGGGAATGAGGTGGTACTATCAGATTATTTTCCTCTTGGAGCCAAGGTAGTTCTCTTCTAATCATCTCCTCTGTGTTTTTGGATTCCATCAGGAATGTAATGTCTGGAGCCTTCCGCTTTCGGAGCTCTTTCAGCCGCTGGACTGTTTGTGGATTCCCCAATCCACAACAGTTCCAGCTCAGTACGACTAAGGAGCCCGGGAAGTGTGAACCCGAAAATCCGAGTTCGGTTTAGCCCTTGCTGGAATCAGGTGTATCGGAGGGTTACTTTGCACCGCAGCAGGATTTCCCGGACTATTTGAGGTTCCTGGGGCCATATGTTTCTTTGAGGACGCTGTAGCCTTACGCTTCTTGTTTGAACCAGGAGATTTACCTATCTGAGAGAGAATTCTTCTCTTTGAGCTAGAGCCCCTAAGGATGTTTGGTGTGTGGCGTGGTGACCTTGCTCTAGGGGGTTTTCCCAAGATTTCCTTACTTAGAGTGCGACCATCCATCAGAGTTTCCTTTGCTCCCTGACCCCTCGTCTCCTCAGTTACGCCATTGTTAAATTCCTCGTTTGAAGGAGGGCTAACAATAATCGATCTGAGTCTTGTAGGTTGTTCAACTTCTCCTCCTTGCGGTGTTATTTCTGGACCTTGCACCTCCTCTTCCCTAACCTGTTGATGGGAAAGGAACGAAGGCTCTGGGAATAAAAGCCTCTGGATGGAGGACCCCTGGTACGGAGGCGGGGTATTTGGGTTGCTATCTGCAGACAAACCCCTGCTGGAGGATGCCAGTTTTTCTGTTGCAGCTTGTATGATTGCTAGCGCGGTTTGTTCCACCTCTCCCCTAGCATCGCTCTCTAAAGTTCTTTGTCGTCTTGCTGCTGCTTCTATGGGGTCTTTGCAGTTGAGGTATCTTCTAGTTGAATCATGCAAGTCTTCCATTACTGCTTCAAAGGAGGGGATTTGCTCTGTTATTTCTGTGTTCTGAACTTGGGACAACGTAGCAAATTCTCGTGATTCCACCTCCAGAGGTTGATCCCTTTGTGTAGTTGTATTATCAGACGCTACAAGTTTTGGCCTCCATTGGACAGATTTTGACGCCATAGAATGCTCTCTGATTTGAGTGTTCCTAGCACCTACAGGCTGGTATGTAGAGGGATTCTCGGGATGAACATAGCTGGGTTTTTCCCTCCAGGTAGCTGGGGATTTTTCCTGATAGTCTGTCATTTTTGCAGGAGGAGGATTACGAGTCTGCTTGGTGCTCACCCTTTCCCCAAAAGGAACCCCGTGTCTGTCCACCCTCTCGTGAAAGGAGTGGTTCGAGTTTCTGGTTGGGCTTTTCTCCCGTGGAGCCGCCATGTAAGGTTTGACCTTTCCTTGCGAGGTATGTAGACTATCATAAGCACGATTCTCCGCTGGAGTGGGTTGATGTCGAGCAAGCTCAAAACTCTTGTTTCCTTTTGTGGCTACAGAAAGCTCTCGTGAGGCACTGGATGTGTCATCAAGATCTTTTTGAGGACAAGCGCTTTTGTAGTGCAGGAGAGAGTAACAAATGGAGCAATGCGACTCGAGCTTCTCATATTCCAACGTTATATAACTTTCCTCCCCTGAATCAAACTCCACTATGGATTCCTTGACTAGGGGTTTCAAGCCGTCGACCTGTACTCTGACTCTAGCCGTTGTCTTTGTGAGTTCATGGTTCTCTAAGAAACCAAGTTCTTGGCCTATACGGCACACCATGTCGTCGTGCCAAAAGTGCAGGGGGAGACCCTTGATCTTTATCCAGAAAGGGATGACAGATGGGAAGGAGCTGGAGATGACCGGCTCCCATCTTTGAAGTATGACCATCCAGTAGGAGAAGTGGTATGGTCTGTTGTCAAGGACTCGTCGGAGGTCGTCTTCCCTTTCAAACCTAAACTGGAAACAATCATTTCCCAGGTCTGAGCCCACGGCCTTGCCTCGAAGATTCCACTTGCGTGGGAGAGAAGGTAGAAGAGCCCAGATCTTCTGTACTTGAGGGTTTGTGAGTCTACCGATCAGGGTAAGTTCATTATCTTTGATGAGGGCTGAGTTGTCTACATAGGGTGCTTTGATTCGTTTGATGTTCTTCCCTGGTTCCTCTTTCATTTGATGTTTCCCTTTTTCAGCTTCTGAAAGTCTCCTAGCCATTAGAGTATCACTGGAGGAGTTACTGGTCGACTCCGAGTGAAGGTGAGGGGAGACTGGAGCAGAGATGTTGAAAGACTTGTGAGGAGAGACAAGGATCGAGGACAACGTTTGATGCAGATTCGTATTGACTTCGTTAAGGTTCTCCAGGGATGTTAGGATTGAATTCAGATGTAAAGAAGTTCTCTCCCCTTTGTTGAAGAAAACCTTGGAGGATGCTTCTTTAGGAAAAGAACTAGGGCTTCCGCTTCGAACCTTGCTAATATCCAGTGTGAAAAACTCTTTTCTTGGCAAAGAAGTGAGCAGTCACTATCCAGAGATCAGAAGGGGGATATCACCTCGAAGACTGTGTCTGGGAGAGTTTTCTCACCGAGGCATTCCAACTTTTGTCACTCTTACAAAGAAATTGTTAAAATATATATGAATTTAAATATGATTAAACAAAGCATTGGCAATGAAATGTTAGGGCAAATTTTAAAGTAGACAACTTTTTTTTTTTTATCAATAGACAATAAGTTCCCACTCTCGAAAGAAAGAGGCCCTTTCCTTCCATTATTAATTTAGGAAACAAAAATTAGATTGCCTACGTAGACATAGTTAATTAAATATCTTTGGTTGATCTTCTGTTCCTCGTGGACTTTATAAAGAAATTCATCTTCACATTGTCTCATCAAAAATCATTGCCCTATTCAACAAGCCAGCAACATTACCAAAACTCAGCATCTATTTCTTTTCTTTTTTTTTTCACTCAAACATAAACGAACAAACACTATGAAATTACTGAAATATGTATTTAGTATTTTCGATGTTGACGATAAATAAAAATCATACACAGCTGAAGTAATCGTGGGTCTCGCGAAGGAAGACATCGACCAAGTATTGCCCTTTTTTCAAAAAAAAAAAAAACATCGACCAAGTATTATTTGTTCATATCCAAACTCTGCATAGATAAAGAAAAAGTGTAGAAAAATGATTGGAAGTTTAAAACATAAGATGAGTGAAACCACCAATCACGGTGAAAATCATTTTAACATGCAGAAAAAATTACAGATAAAAGCATTTCCCTCCAATGATTATTATTGAAGATTATAATCGTTGTCAGATTCAAATTTCGACTATTTGACATATTTGATTTTAGTTTTTTCGACTTTATAACCAGCTAGCTGGTCCTTTTCCATACGACTTAAACTTACAAACGACAAATCCCTATCTTATATTAGATCTTGAAAATAACTTGTACATTTACCCCCACCCAAAAAGAACGACTCGTATGTACTTTTTATTAGTAAACAAAACTCTTACATTACTCGAACTGCTCTATTTTCATCCTTGCTCTTGTAATAATTAAAACACAATTGATCAACACGTACGTCTACAATTATGATCATTACAAAAATTTGATACCCACACCACACATTAGGTTGAGATTTGGGATATCAAAAAGAACTCATTTAACGAAGAGCATGTGTTCAAATGGATAAGAGACTAGTCATATACATCAAGGTTAAAACCAAGCTACACTATCAACAAAAATCATTGTGTCATATTACTATTGTAGATAACTATTAAACTGCAAAAATATCTAGGATTTTATAATTTCAATTTTAATTTATGTGACATACTCAAATCCTGTCCCAACTATAGAAAAATAAATTGAAATTCAACACAAAATTGCGGCTATACAAAATTTAAAAGAAGAGGAAAAACTACAAGAAAGCAGATAATTTTCAAAAAAAAAAAATGATGATGAGTAGTATCACACCAATCACCATCAACATTAGTTTTTCCTTCTTTCATTATTTAGATCGAACCCGAGTTCATTCTATCCAACTCAGTTCCACATACTTCTTCCAAACAAAATAAAAACACAGAACCTCTTTCAGTTCTGAGTTTCAGAATCTACACACACAAAAAAAAAATTATATATGTCTATATTTATTTAATAATTTAAAATAAGAAAATAAAATATAAAGAATTTTTATTGGTTTTCTTGGGGATGGAGAACTCGTACGACTCAGCAGCAGCCAAGTGGTCTGATTCAACAAGTCCATATAACACGGTCTCATGGTCATTATTACAACCTGATTCCTCAGATTCTGATCTTAGCCGCTTTAACCTTGGTTCCTCTGATGAATTTGTCGGTGGGAAAGACAAGGCTGAGTCGGTCTCAAGAAGCCACCGTCTAGCGGAGAAGAGACGCCGTGACCGTATTAATTCTCACCTCTCTGCGCTCCGGAAACTCGTCCCTGATTCCGACAAGGTATGACTCTTATTCAGACACATTAATGTTGTCCTCGGCTTAATGTTTTCGGTTTAGTCATCCATTTCGGTTTGTGCAAACCGGTTTTGATCTTCTAAGCTTAGTGCTTTCGGTTTAGTTATCAATTTCGGTTTCTGAAAACCGTTTTTTTGTACCTTATTTTGGTTATGGCACGGCTAGACTAAATTTGTTTTACAAAATTGTTGTCGCTTTATTTGTAACGTGATAGTGGATAATGTCTCAAATTACTAGCAAGACAGAGATTTGAATGTTTTGGTTCAAACAAATTCAATTAGCGAAAACCGGTTTTGAACCTGACTTGGTTCGGCATATGTGGTAGTTGTTACAGACAAGACAGCTCTTTAAGACAAATCACACACTATATATCATTCATTTCTCTCGCATTGTCGTCACACAATGCTTCGGTTTAGTAATGAAATCTAATTTTAACCAAACCGGTTTTTACATTGAAACAGTTAGACAAAGCAGCTCTCTTAGCAAGAGTGATAGAACAAGTGAAGGAACTCAAACAAAACGCAAAAGAATCACCAATCTACAAAGATCTTCCAACAGAAGCAGATGAAGTAATCGTACTCCCTGAAACTATCTCCAACGACTTAAAACCAGACACAATCATCTACAAAGCTTCTTTTTGCTGTCAAGATCAAGCCGAAGCAATCTCAGAGATCGTTAACGTTCTCACAAAGTTTCAGCTCGAGACAATAAAAGCTGAGATTATCTGTGTTGGGGGAAGAATGAGAATCAATTTCATTCTAAAAGAGATTACTACTAATACTACATCAGTAAAAACTCTGAAGCAATCTCTATGCGCAGCGTTAAACCGAATCACATCTTCTTCTTCTTCAACTACTTCATCAGTTTGTAGAATCAGAAGTAAAAGACAGAGATGGTTCCTCTCTTCTAACTACTCATAATTAAAACTATTTTCATTTCTTTACTACTATAGTAGAACACAAACATATTGGTTTTGTCAGAGATTTAAAGATAAAGACTTTGCAAGATTGTAATAAAATTGGTGAAGATCTGATTAAAATAGATAAAAGGTTTAACATTAATGAAGGATCCATACAAAATCCGACAAGAACGAAGACAGTAAAACTTAAAACTGAAACAAGAACAAACAAAAGTACTTAGAACAGAAACAAGATGAAACAAGGAAGCAGATTGAAAGAAGATCTCTCTCTCTTTATGTCTACTTAGATCGCTGTCTCATCTTTCGTCTCTTCCTCTTCAACCTCCTCATACGCTTCTTCTTCCACTGTAAAACATGGTTTAACAAATGGCTTAGAAGAATGAAAAAGGAGACGTAGAGAGACAAGATCGATGAGTGTAATGGAGAGGAGACAAAAGATCAACAACATACCTTGGCTCTCATGGCGGAGAAACTCTTTTTCTCAAAACCCTAATCGCCGGATTTACGGTGACGGTAACAAGAAATGAAACGAGGCGTCACTGCGAATATATACCCTTCAAAACCCTAGTTAGATGTTTTTTGTTTGGCCCATGTACACGTTTGGGCCTTAACGCTTATAAATAAGCCCGGTATTTAGGCTTTGTTTTCCTTGGGTGCGATGTTGTTGGCTCCAATGTTTTAACATAGTTGACAGCCGTTTAGTGTGATTTTGTGTGTGTGTTTTATTTTTATACTAGATTTTGATTAAAAATTTATATAATTAGGTTTTGTCTTAGTTGAAAGAATATTTTGATATAAATTCAGTTCACCAAAATTTGTGGTGATGATTATTTTTCATTAGTTTTTAGTTTCAGTTTTTATTTTTAGATTTTGGTTTTTAGTTTTTAAGTTTCTACTTTTCATTTTCAGTTTTTGGTTTGGGTTTTTAATTTTTAAACCCGCTCAGTTAGTTTGAACTAATATTACCGACAAACAAATCTCAAATAATCTAACAACTAATTCAAAACTGAAAAGATGACAACAAATAAAAAAAAAATTTGAAATAGTTTATTTTGTAAATAAACAAAGCAAAAAATATAACATGTGTTTTCAGATTTTGGTTTTGGATTTTAGTTTTTAGATTTGGTTTTTGGTTTTGGTTTTGCTTTACATTTTTTTAATCAGTAAATTATTTAAGAAAAATAAAACAATAAATTATTTAAAAGTTACCATTGAAATTTATCAAAACAAAGTGATTGTTATTTAGAATAAAAAATATATTAACATGTTTTAATGTACATGATTTAAATAAATGATTAATAATAGATAATTTTGTTTTTTTTTAATATTAAATACCTTTTGGGTATAAAAATAATAATTGATTTTTTGATCTTTTAAGGTGAAAAATTTATTCAATGTTTTTAGAGTTTTTTTCTTAATACTAAGCCCAAAAACCAAACTATATAATTTGTTCAAAAAATAAAAGTAAGCCCAAGACTATATTCCATAAATAACCACTGGTTTAATTTAAGTATAATTAGTAGATTTCCATATTCCATATATTGATGATATATATTCTTTTAGAACATTCCATATTTGTAGGAGAAAATATGTGTTTTCGGTATACACATAGATACCTGCTATATTTTGAAGGTAGTTTACATTAAGGTCATCTCTTTACATTAATTGTGTTGGTTTAATTTAAGTAATACGGTTCAGTCAATTATATGATTTCTATTATTTGTAACATTCTAGAAAAGGTCCAAATTTAAATGACAACTTGTATCAGTAGATAAAAAGAATGACTCTGTTTTAATATAGTAGATGATTAATAATCTTGTCTAGTCTACTCTTTCAAAATCTCACTAATGAAACAACAAATGACAAAAGTAGTGTTCTTGTTAGCCTTAGAGCATCTCCAACTATTTGGTGTAAAAATTACACCAAATTTGATGTTTTGGTGTTAAATTTTATTTTCCCTCTCCAACCATACCAAAACAATATTTTGTATTGTTAACTTTTAGTATAGATAATTTAATACATTATTATTTACAATTAACTAATTATATTTATCACTTTATTTTTTATTTATTTGTTAAGATTTAGTAACTTTATCTTTATGTTTATTTATATATGCTATTTTATTTTTAGTTAATATGTATACTTATTTATTTATTTTATAAAATTATTTTTCGAAATTAAAATTTATATAATTAACATGAAAATCTTTTTTATTTTGTAACAATTTAGTGTAATTGATAATACTCATTTGATTATATTATTGTTAAAATATGTAAATACAATAATATTAATAGTTTAATGCTTTAGTAATGTGAAAATACAAATAAATATATGCATTTTTAACTATAAATAAAAATTAATTAATAAAACTAATCTACTATAATTAAATAAAAAGTTAGAAAATATATTATTTGAATATTTGGTGTGATGAATAGTGTTACACCAAATTTAATGTAATACTATTTATTCTTTACCAGATTTAATGGGATGATGTAATTTTTGGTGTTTCATCGAAAATGAAATTATACCAAGTTTGGTGTCCCAATGGAGTGGCCTCAGAGATGCACGTAATAAGAATTTCCAATGTTTTATTTTATTTGTGACGATTAGAGAAAAACCCTTATAATATGTTTTCAATAGCAAATACTGAAATACAAAACAAAAAAACTGAAATACGTAAGGCAATCAAAAAAGAGTTAATAACAATATGAAGTCCATAAACTTTGAACAGTTACAGTTATCAGTTCACTGCAAACCATTGGAAGTTTGGAACTAAATCGCGAGTGATGAGTTGTGACTTGTAATGGCCAACATTTAGAGAATACCTAGCTAACTAGGTATCTTTGATTATATTCATGTAATTGTTCTACACATAGTTTAAACTATAATAATGAATACCTATTCCTTGGAATAGTAACTTCAATCAGCAAAACGAATTTCAACAATCTATACACAATTCGAATTCACACTTTAGGCTGAAAACTGATTTTTTCTTACAAACGGATAAGATATAATACATGACGGTGTTATTCCACAAAATCAAGAAGTTAATACAGTGAATCGTAGTCCGAACAACACCGAGTCTACAATTTTTTTAGATAGAGAACACACTGTTGATTTGTTTCTTTCTTTAAGCTAGAGCTTGGAAAAACTTATCCATACAATACATTATAAGGGTATATTAGAGGATACAAAAACCTTCCATAGACTAGTACTAACGATGATATGCAAAACAACATACGCATCCAGTGATGACCTTTCCTTGCAAACTTGTTCTCCCAAGTTTCTCTACCTTGATTCATATTATACTATAACTCAAACTTAATATAAACATATATTAATAAATAAATAAACTCTCAGAGATAAAATGAGATATTAAAACCTCTGAAAGTCAAAAACAAAATCGAAATTATAATCCTGTAACACTCTATGAAGTGTTGAACCAATAAACTCGCATAAAACTTTCCACCTTTCTCTTCCTCTTCCACATATGTATAAACTTTATTGGAACCGTAATCTCCTTTACGAATTCCCTGAAAAATATACTAAAAAGTCTTGAAAAGCAGGACACCCTCTTAATTATCTCTATATGTAAAAAATATCCTTCAAACTTGTGCATGCAAAGCTCCTCATCAAATGTAATTTCCTTGATTCCTTCCAAAAATGAATCCTCGGAATCTCCAATACTCTTGACCGACCCTTAGGGTTTCTCAATAGATCACCAGATGATCAAAAGTCAAGCAAAAAGGGATCAACAAAATCCCACATACTCCCCCAATGACTATACTCGTCTTCTGCACCAAATGGCCAACCCGTTGAAGATCCATCTCCAACCATATTATAACCCGGATCCATACCCATAGAACTAACCGGATCAACAACGGCCGTGGATATTGAAAGACTCGAACCCACAGAGCCAGCTAGAGAATTCATATTCTCCATTGAATAATTGTTGTTATTATTACAACCACTTCCTCCTTGTTCTTGCCCTAACGCCACTTCATGATTAAACGACGTCGAATTACTAACCGGGACATCTGTGAGCCCCACGTCACTCATCTTGTTATTGTTATTACACGAGTGAAGATTCTGATACGGTTGGTGATGGAACTGTCCCACTTGCGTCATCTGATTCTGTTGTTGTTGGTGTTGGTGAGGGAGAAGACCATAACTAGGGCATAACATAGAGGTCCCACCAGAAAGAAAAATATTATTGGTAAAAGGCACACCGTAATGACCAAAGGCGGAGGCGGAGGAGACGGCGGAGGGACGAGGGAGGAGAGGTCTTAGGGTTTGAGTGGAGGAAGAAGAGGAAGAAGGAGAAGATGAAGCGGCGGAGACGGTGGAGGAAGTAGAAGAGACGGAAGAAGGAGAGGACGGTGATAAGTTGAGCTGAGCACGTGACCCGTAGAGGAAAACGGCGGCACGGTCGTAGGCACGTGCGGCGTCTTCGGCGGTGGCGAAAGTACCAAGCCACTTGCGAGTGCGTTTACGTGGCTCACGGATCTCGGCGACCCATTTGCCCCAGCTTCTTTGTCGGACGCCACGGTAACGAAACTTGGAGTTGTCGGGACCACCTTTGCCTTTACGTTTGCGTTGTTGAGCGGAGGAGGTTGAGTCGGTGGAATCGGTTTGAGGATTGTGGGTTAGGGTTTGTTGGATATTATCGTCAAGATTGTGTTGTTGTTGTTGTTGTTGTTGTTGTTGTTGTTGGGAAGGTAAAGAGTCCATAGATGAAGAAGAAGAAGAAAGGACAGAGAAAATGGATTAAAGAAATTGAGAGGACGAATCAACAAGGAAGAGAGACTGAGAGAGTGTTTGAATGTCACGGTTGTGAATGGTGGATTAGGGCGGTGCTTCTTCTTTTTATATACTTGCACTCTCACTTCTTTCTCTCTTTTTACTTTCACCTAATTAGCCCATTTGTTTTCCCACCCAATGACATTTTTGTTGTTAATATTAGTACCAAGAGCATCTCTAAAAAAATTCTATAATTTTAGTATAAGGTTTCTGTTCTTCAGAAAATAATTTTAAAACTTTAAATTTAGAGTTTTAAGTAATGAAATTTCACTATTCAAACTTCAAATTGATTGTTTTATATATTTATTTACATGTTAGTTCTTACAAATACACATCACATTTTTAAATATTTTATTGTTATCTTTTTAATTTATTATCTCATAAATAATTCAAATTGTTTATAACTAAATTTTACACATATTTAGTTTTTTCAAAAAAAAAATATTAAGATAAAATTTAAAATATTTGAAAACTAAAACTAGAGAACAGCAATATTACAAGAATTAATGTGATATATTTTGTAGTTTAAAATATTTAATTTTATACTTGTATTTATAATTTATATTTTAGTGTAACATTTTATTAATTAATATTGTTGTAATTTTTTTATAGTTTTGCTAGTTATTTATTAAAAATATGAATTTGAATTAATAATGACAAATATAAAGAATATAATATAAAATATAAATAATTTTGAAATTGAATTAAAATTTTATTTTTTGAGAATAACACATTTAAACTTGAAATATAGAATTTTGCAAACTATAAATTAGAAAAAAAATTAGAGATGTTCTAAGTCAGCTTTGTTTCTTGGTTGTTACTTAAAAAGCTTATGTAAAAAGAAACACACAAGATGATGGAGAAATCTGCTAATTCATACATAAACACATATTTGCGCGGTGTCAATCAGTACATTATTAATGATCTGTGTAAAAACTAACCTGAACAAAACTTATTAATTTATACCAAAACTAATGTGCCAATTATAAATTATGTATGAACTTAATTAATTGTATGCTGATAACATCAATCGGCCAGCCTTGCAACTAGATGATCATGCATAGATGATTGAAGCTGGGATGTTGAACGCCAAGTCCACAAAAAACGAGGCCAAACATATTGATTTTAGTAATCTTAACATGATAGATAAATTTAGCATTGTGTTGACAATCTGTATTATATATATTAATTTCAAATATCGACAGATTTTACGGATTTAATAAAGTTTCAATAATTTTGATGTCAGACTTAGCTTATTAGTAATAATTTTTCTTCTATATCTATATAAATTATATTAAAGTTTTAATCAATTCAGTGTGAAGCTTTCGTGTTACTTGCAGATATAATGACTAGTAAATTAATATGAGCAAAATATCATCGATTCTGAACCATGGAAATGGCCAGATTTGAAGACAGTCATATGAAGTATTTGCTTTGACTCTTAGAGCATCTCCAAAAGATATTCTATAACTTCAAATATGAAAATTTTTGATTCTTCAAAAAAAATTCTAAAACTTCAAATTTAAAGTTTTATATTCGTATTGTATTTAGATCCTTACAATTATATATTATATTTATAATTCTTATATATTTTATATTTTATATTTTATTATTTTAACCCTTAAAATTTCATATCTCAGAAATATTTCAATTTTTTTTGTCTAAAACAACAAAATAAGATTTTGATAGTTAAATTTAGAACTAGACAACAACAATATTACAAGACTTAATGTGGTAGTTTATTTATAATTTAACATTTAATTATATATTTCTATTAAAAATTTCATATTTTAGTGTAACATTTTATCGTTTAATATTGTTATAATATTTTTATATATGTACTAGTTATTTATATTTTTTATGAATTTGAATTAGTTATAAAAAATATAAGGACTATAGTGTAAAATACAATTAGTTTTAAAGTTATATTTGAAGTTTTGTTTTTGGAGCATAACACCTATAAACTTCAAATATAGATTTATGCAAACTCTAAATATAGTGTCTTTTGGAGCATAACTTCAAAAGACACTCTATAACACTAAATATAGAGTTTTTGTCTCTCCAAAAAGAAACTTCAAAACTTCAAATTTGAAGTTTCATATTTTTGTTTGTATTTTGGTCCTTACAATTAATTATATATTATATTTAGATTTTTTCAATATTTTCTCATTTTACATTTTAATCCTTAAAATTTTTATATCTTATTAATATTTCAGATTTTTTTTATAAATTTAAGTTTTATACATAAAACTTCAGAATAAAATTTATATTATTTTAAAACAAAATTAGACTTCATGAATATTACAAAAGAAACTTAAAAAAAAAGATACATGAAAAATATAGTTATTACATAAATTTAAATATTAAAACAATATAAATAGTATGGTAAATATTTTCTAAAACCTTCAAAATCACTAAAATATTATCCAAATAAGTATTGTGTAATTGAAGATGGAGCATTATGGAAATAATTTTATGAAATAATGTGATATTTTGTTTGTATTTTATTATTTAGTTATGTATTTTTATTTACAGTTTTATATTTTAGAGTAAATATTTTTTAATTAATATTATTGTTATGTTTTTCATATATATGTTAGTTATTTATAAAAAGTTATAAATTTATAGTAATTATGAAAAATATAAGGACCATAAAGTAAAATACAAATAGTTTTAAAGGTAGATTTGACGTTTTGCTTTTGAAGAAAAACACATTGAAACTCAAAAATAGAATTTTGCAAACTCTAAAATAGATTGTTTTTTTTAGAGATGCTCTTAAAAAATTTAGAGATTTTTAATATAAGAATAATCCTCTAAACATTAACTCTAGTTTCAAAAAATTTTAGAATTCTTAAGAAATGTTTTAAGCTCCTAAAATCTTAGATCCGGCCCTGGGATTTATACAACTCTATGAATTCTTGTTATTACTTTCTTTCATTCGTAGTATACCTAATGTTTGGTTCTTACGTTCTCAGATATTTTAGAAATCAGAATCAGATATTACATATAGTCAACTGTTGTATATCTAAACATACGTTCTTCATACATAACTGATTTATTAATCAAAGAATCGGCTAAAATATGTTAGTTGAATTTTGCAGAAAAAATAATACTTTGCGCACTCGGAGAGTGTTGCAGATGCATTGCTAGCTGCAGCCACTACCGGAGGGACAGAAATACAGATGCAGAGAAACTGAAAGGTACAGAAGTAATTATATTTCTGTGTTTTTATTGAAACCATACATTGATAAATGTGTTCCTTTAGTCTACTTCATACATACCATTCTTGGAAAAAGACTGGGCTTCAGTCAAATACTTCGCCCGTTTTATGATAATCGGAATTCTGGATACCACACACTATTTTAATTCTAGCAAAAGTTATGTAGATGTTAAAAACACTCGCTTGTTAAATACTCTCTCTGTTTTAATATAAGTGTCACTCTACAGCTATGCACACGGATTAAGGAAACAATTAATTTTACATATTTCCTATATAAAAACACAATTACCCACACACCTAACCATATTTTAACCAATAGAAAAACAAATTACATAATAAAATTAATAAATTTTGCATTGAAAACCGAAAACGACACTTATTTTGTAACATAAAAAATTTACTACAACGACACTTAATATAAAACGGAGGGAGTAATATGTATACTAGTATCTATTAATGCGTAGCTATACGTTAGATATTTTATGTATTCTTCGAGTGTAAGAAAAAGAAAACTGAACACACCACTATATACCACTTTTCTCTCCAATCATTAAATGCTAATTTAAATTATATATATATTACATTCTTGAAACTATTTGGGTATAGATGCAATTGGAGATCTTTGAAATAAAAGAATTTTGAAGTCGATTTAGTGCTTTCTAAGGCTGGACAAAATATTAATTAAATTAAATTTGATCTATTATCTATTTCGATATAAATAAAAAATTCATATATTTTAACTTTAAGAAAAACAATAATTATTATTCCCCCTTTCCTAAAAGATCTATATTCTAGTTTTTTCACATTTTTTAATAAAACACAATAAATTTACATAGTTTTTTGTATTTATCTTATTTTCATCATTTTAAGCCAGTAAAAAATCAATATTGCAATTAAGTTTTTTGAAATTTACAATTAGTTAATAAAACATGCATTGGAAAGATAAAAAATAGATATTTTAGAAACAATTTTTTTTTCTAGAATATGTATATTTAAGGAACGAAAGGAGTAATATATAATATCAATTTTGTATAATATTATGTCCAATTACCACAATTATTTTTACAATGAAACAAATCATAAATATCAATATTTTATAACAAATATCCGATCTTTATATTATATCTACATATTTAGAAATTATATAATTATTATACTCATATCAAAATAATAATATTTTATTTGTTAAATTGACAATGTTACTTATTATAATAAATAAATAACATTTTATTTTGTTATTAACTATTTTGAATGTATTTTTTAGCTACGATAATTTATGCGAAATGTAACAGATTAATATTCCAAAATTCTGATTTTCAATTAATGATTACCTCTAGTGCCTCTGACGTGTGAACAAGAAATATCAATACTGAATGTATCAACAAAAACAAAGAGAAACATAACTTGTAGTTTCATCATAACAAAGTTTTGTTGTTTAGTATTATTTATATACCATTTTCATGTATTTTGTTGTTTTTTCAAAAATAAAATAATCAAGATGAAATTTACTTTAATGTATTGTAAATTGCATTTTATTTTTATTCAATCATATAAGCTGTGAAAAATAGTTTATCTGTAAATGTTATCACAGAAAGACTAGAAAAATTAATTAGAGATACTCTTCGGAATGTTGGAGTTGATAACATATAACAAAAACTCCTCTTCCAATGGATTTACGATTTTGTTTGTCATCCACAGCTATTAATTATATGTATGAACAGAAAAAGAAAAAAAGTGGGAATATTGCATGGGAGAGATGAGGTGGCGAGGAAGGAAGCAAAGACAACAAAAGAACCAAAGCTTTTTCTTGTGGTTTCTGAGATCTCAGCCCAATTGCCTTGGAACTCTCACCTTTTTATGGCTCAGCAGAACCCAACTAGTTGCGCCATACATTTATCCATATAGTATATTTATGTAGCTTGATTATACCAATCATGTAACTCACGTGAAATCTTATATTAGCGATGAGTCCACCATTTGGTAACAGACCGAATATTGGTGAACCTTTTTCTTTTGTTCAAGATTTCCAGATTCTTAAGTTAAGACTTAGATGATTGTTAACCATAATAGCGGACAAAGAATTTCCATGCTTCCGTTCTGCGACGGATTAAATATGATATAATACTTATAATGGTTCGTAGGCTATAAAGTGCTCATATGTTTATGGAGGATCACAAAACGTCTGACCTAAGTCGTAACTCGTAAAAATACCAAATAACATTATTGTAAGCACACACTGCCATTAGTTTGTAGGTTCTTACGACGTGTGACTAGTTTGCCAACAATATTAATTTAGATGAAACTTTAAAACTCAAAACACTTACAGAAATAGACCACTCGATGAACTACTTTAGATAATATTTCTTTCGAATAACATCATAAATCCAAAACCAAATTAACCTAAAGAATTACTATTTGTTAATATTTATAAAGTAGATGGTTGGTGTGGGGGGGAGAGACATTGTTGAGCATGATGCCAATAAACCGTGGGCTGCACTTCAAACAACATTTGAGATTGGCGTACTGTGTGCGGGTATTCTGTTTGGATAAGACCTTTTTAATGTCTATCTGTATCCGATGTCTCCAAAAAGTCCATTTTCAATCATCAGATCATAGAATATTAGGTGCAGCTTAACACGACATAGATGCATAATAAATTGTCCACTGGTTTAGGCAGGGATTAAGAGCATCTCAAATCCTATTCAATTTCTTTACTGTATTCCATTTTGATGTACAATTTATTCTAACCCCATTTTAGTTTTTATACCATTATGGAAAAAATAGATTACTCAAAACATAGTTTGTAATTAGTTTATTTGTGTTGATTATTTCGTTTCTCATTAAAAATAGAATAAGACTAGAATAAAATTTAACTCCATTTTGATGTAAAAATTGAAACATTATACTAGCATACTTTAAATCCTATACAAAATGTTAAAAACAGCAAAGACTAAATTATATATTACCAGTAATTAGTATATTACCTCTTAGGGTCGTTAGTGGGATTTATATAAGTTTGTTGATTCTAAAAATTGATACATTTGTTAAATTTTAAAAGAGTTGTAGAGAGTTTTATATATTATAAAAATCTACAAAAATAACTTATAATGATTTTAAGAATCTAAAAGATATATATATATATATATATATATATATAGTATTCTTCAATCTAATTTCATGAGTTAAAAGATTATGAATACAGCTTCCAATAACACTAACTTTATTGAGTTAATGAATCAATAAAATCTAAATTCTTTTAGTAATGCATTATACCAATGATACTAGATTTTGAAAATTTTAAAAATTATTATAAATCTAATTTCGATT
Organism: Eruca vesicaria subsp. sativa; assembly: GCA_932364175.1. Lineage (NCBI taxonomy): Eukaryota > Viridiplantae > Streptophyta > Magnoliopsida > Brassicales > Brassicaceae > Eruca > Eruca vesicaria. The sequence continues at coordinate 235,861 of CAKOAT010119598.1, read as the reverse complement.
AACACCCTTTAAAGTTGTAATCCCATGAAATCAACAACATCGACCCACAATTAACTGGTTTAAGTTGAATACATATGGAGGTTCCAGAGGTAACCTTGGATTGGCTACTGCAGACATTGCCACACGAGATGAGTATGGAGAGTGGAAGGGGGCTTTGCACTGAACATTGACATTTGCTCGGCTTCCTTGGTGGAGCTATGGGGGATGTACTATGGCATATGCATTGTATGGGATCAGGGTATTCGAAGGCTAGAGGTGGAAGTTGATTCTGAGAGTGTGGTGGGTTTTCTTTGGACATGGATTCATGATTTTCATTCCATGTTGTTTCTAATACGTTTATGCTATGGTTTCATATCAATAGACTGACTAGTTAAATTTTTTCATGTGTAAGCTAATCATCGTGACTATGGATTACATTATTTTAAGACTGTTCCGAAAACTATTGCTTATATTTGTTTGGAGGACTCGAATGGAATTTCTAGACTTCGTCATGTTTTCTTGTAATTGTTTTGTTTTTGAATAAAAAGTAGAGGACTATTGTCCCCCTACCACCTACCAAAAAAACCAGACGAGCAAAACAATTTCATTATGAACAGTGAAGTGTGTTCTGGGATCATGCCCAAAGAAACACTAGTGTCAAAACAATTTTGTGGATAAAAATAGTTCAGGCATTAAGAATTCAGCCTACGTCAATCATCAAAGTCTTCATAGTTTCTAGAGCTTGGAGCCTGCTTTATAAGTATTATTATCATTTATTAATTGGGGCTCTGGGCCTGCTTTTTGGTCCATTCCTTTTTGTCCGTCTCATTATAAAAATAAGGTTTAAATCCTGAATTAGCTATATACTTCTGGCGAGAAAATTATTTACTTCAACTTGGACAAGAAATATGTTTTTACGTACACAAACTAAAAGCTGTATTGATATATCCACAAACCTAACCACAACTAAGTATTTTTACAATGATAATCGAAAATTGTCATCAAAGTGTTTATGAACAAACCTAACCACAACTACCTAAGTGTATCTTACCATGAGAACTAATTGAAAATTGTAATCATAGTAAGGTTGATTGGTAAGTGTTGTAGATGCTTTGTACATCTATTTTTTCTTTCTAGAGTATTTTTCTAAAGCAATCAAGCTTTACTTTTAAAAATTAAAACTACAGCAGAAAGTTTAGAAAAAGAAATATTTTAGCTTTCAAAATCAATTTTTCTAGAGATTTTATTTAGTGTTTTAAAAATAATTCTATTAGCAAAATAATCAAAACCAAAGCAAAAAAAAAAATCCACACCCGATTTTTCAAAACAAAAAACCTAAAGCTACAATACCAACCAATCAACCCCAGTGTTTCTGGACTTTAATCGTCTCAAAGATGTTGCATTGGGTTGGGGTGACGTTCTATTTCCCCCTATAAGTATCATATATCACCAGTTCCACACATACTTTAAGCCACATTTTATTTCCCCACAAATACAAAGTTCACATCCCGATTCCCCCCGATTACAAATATCAAACTCTGTATCTCCACATCGTCAAATTTAATGGTTTATGTGGGTGAACCAGTATTAAACCGAAATAAACCTATTTCAGACATAACCAAACCCAGTTAAAAATCTGATTTATGACCCGAAAGCATTATTTTAACCCGATCCCTAGTCTTTAAAACTTAAAAAAATCTTAATTTCAGAAACTTGGTTTGCTATAAACCCTAAAAACTTGATTGGAGAAATCCATTTGTGAGAGAGAGAGAAGAGAAATTGAAAGATGAGTGATTTTTCTGGAGCTTCAAGTGGGTCAATGGTGCGTCCAAGGAGACAGATCGTGGGTGTCCCAACTCTTCAATTTTTTGTTTCCTCTATTTCAATAGTTTTAGGGTTTTTGGTGAAATTGAAAGCAACTGGAGATTTTTTTTTTCGGGTTAAACTATTTGAAATTTGGGTCCTAATCGGGTTTAAATCAAAATTTAATCGGATCTTAAATGAATAATTTTGGTTTAATCATGATTTCGATTGGGCAACAATGGGTTATGGTTTAATTATGAACAGAAAACCGAGTTTTGTCCCGACTGTAAGTCTGTTTTGGTTTATAAATTTAACGATGTGGAGATATAGAGTTCGATCTTTGTAATCAGGGAGAACCGGGATGCGAACTTTGTAATTGTGGGGAAATAGAATGTGGCTTAAAGACTGTGTGGAACTGATGATATATGATACTTCTCAGGGGGGAAATAGAGCGTCACGCTCATTGGGTTTTCAAAACTTCTAAAGATGATCAGAATTATGTCACTCTGATCACAACAACTTCTTGTGATCATATGATATGGCGATGGAGTAAACATGTTTTAAAGACTCTAGCATGATCAGTATTGATCCTTTTTACATCGTTGAAATCTTTAATCTATATTATAATGGGGCACTTTAAGATTGTTTACTTTTCAAACAAAGTTTTTACCACCAGACTACTATGGATACTTGACATATTTTAGGAATAGTAGACTATAGTACCTACGTTATTTTATAAATATAAAAAAGTATTTAATTCCTGGGTATCCCCGACTAATCATTAATTCGCTAGATCTTCATATTCAACGAGTGAGTGTTTCTATTTTCATGAATCAGTTTTTTCTTACTCTACCTTTACATCTCATATTTTTATTATGTTGATTAATAATAGACTACATTCATAACACATCATGTATTTTGGTTAATATACTCTATATAAACAGATGAATCCTCCATATTTGATTCTCTCATTGGTTTTTCTTCTAGACGAATTTTATTACATCTTCTCGAAAATGACTTCATCTTCAGTTTTAGATGTTGATAGATTGATTGGTAGTACTATCATAAGAATTATACTCTTATTATCTAGTCAACATTTATGAGATAAAAATTTAGAAATTCATTTACAAGATGGTAATGTTATCCAAATGCTATTTGCTCAAAGGTCTCATATAGAGCTTTTGGAAGATCATTTGTTTTAAGAAAATATAAAAACCAAAAATAATTATACATAATTAATTTCCAAAAATGTAATTAAATATTTTTAATTTAAAAGTAGTAATTCACATTTTTAAATATTATATAATTTATATAATTACACATATCAATCACTATTTTTAATAATAAACCTAAATTTAATATAATTATATATTAAAGATATAAACATATTTCTATTATTTAAAAATAAATAGATTAATGATTTAATGCTCTACCAAATAATAAAATAATAAATTAATTTTATATAATTTTATATATATGATTATTATTTTATAATATTAAAATTATGTTTATATGCAAAATAAATTTAATATATTTTTTAAATATTAATATTTCACATTTAAAATATCAAACCATTTATGTAATTGAATAAGATTCATTATTTTTATTAAAAATGTTATTAATATATATTATAAATATTTATTTATTTAAAACAATTATATTCTATATAAAATTTTATGATAATTATAAAACTATATACTGCTACTGTTCTAGCAATCATTTTATTAAAAAAAATTAGTAAAAGCATACATCTTCTACAATATAGTACTTCTACATCATAATGTTACTATTTTGTTATCAAATGTACTAATCGAGGCCTAAAACATCTACATGCATGTTAACTTTTGATTCTTTCTACCTTGGCCGCTTCCGTTTGTGGGATTTTCGCAACATAGAAATGACTAATTTATGAGAAAGAGAAGAACATTGGCATTAAACAAGATTGCATAATAGTACCCATTTACTCTGTTAAGTAATAATGAAATATGTTCATAATACCTCATGTATTACGCTTTATATATATTATATCTAAACGGAGAAACAATTCATCTCTGATTCTCTCATTAACTCTTTTTCCAGTCAAATATTATCACATCTTCTCGATCGGTTGCCAAAGTCGTAGCACGCGTCTCAACTTTTGATTATCTTTACTTTGGTCGAACTGCTCAGTTTATGGTTGTTTGCCGCCTCCGTTTATGGGATTCTCAGAATATAAAAAAATGGCGAATTTATGAGAATTAGAGAAGATTGAGAAGAACCTTTGACATTTAACAAGACTGCATAATGTTTGCGGATATATATAACTTTTGAAAACTTTATTGACTAATACAAAAGACTTCACACGCTATATCGGTCCAGCTTATATGTCAAACATCTTAAGATATAATAAAATTATAGAATACATCAATTATATCTCCGAAACCGTGTTTCCACGGGGACTATATTATAATGGTTGAGTTTCAAGACTCTTGTAGGATCTGCGTGTTATTCCATCTGGTCAACCACATTATCAATGTGTTTTGATTTAGTATAATTATGTGTAGGCTGGTGTGAGTTTGTAATTTATATTTAGAAACTCATTCTAAAGCACTTAACCAAAGATAACAAAATTCTGCATTTATGCTTAGGTCATGAGGCGTCTCTTCTGTTATTAAACTCTTCCGTAAACTATTGAACTTCAGTGTGTCATCCAATGTTTGAGAAAAACCATACATTCCCCTTCATATTTTACATGATCCCATGTCTCTTCATCTACATCTCTTGCTTACCCTATTTCAACGTTTTGATTTCACATGTTTAATGAATCTGTTGTTCTCATTAAACCTATTTACTCTCACGACTATCCGTCTTCTTTTATTTAAGTTCCAAACTTTATTCGTTTTAAAATCAGAAGAACAATTCAAACTCTATATATAAATAGATACAAGTTTGTGAGTCCAATCCACATACACTGATACCCTCTATTCTTCCATCTATTTGCCAAAAGTCAGTCGCCTCTTTCGAGAATGTCTTCCTCTGTGTTATTAGGCATGCAGTTTCCATTCTCACACAAGTGAAAAAACAAAGGTGAAGAAGCAGCTGCATCTGCCAGCAACACTGTTGCATCAAGAGATGATGAACCAAATTCTTCCGGTTTTAAAGCAGAAGAGAATAGCCGCTCATGCCTGCGTGAATGATAGTTTCAATTTGTCTGTTCTGTATTTTCAGAGTTGTTATGATTTTGAATCAATTATATATATGATTTTTAACTTTGATTTTTCTCTTTAATTTTCGGCAAACTCCCTCCTATGAAGAGAACAATTACTAAGTTTTTATTTTAAAAAGGCAGTACTGACTACATTTTGCATATTGATAATGTCTATAACTAAATGTATCAATCACTACACGTTACATGGTGACATGCATTCCTTAAAAACATAGCTCATGTAAGCATTGCATAAATGTCCGCTCTGTAGCCATGTACTTAGACTGAGAGCATAAAGCTCTTGATTTTGTTTCATTTTTCTTTAAAAAAAAACTTTCAATGTTTAGATGATAACAATGCAAACAAACTAAATAGTCATACACTACGGTTAAAACAATATTTTAATACCATAATATACACATATATACCCAAGTCCAATAAAACAAATAAAACATAAAACATAAAACAATCCATCCCTATATCAATAAACATTCATTTACAAAATCGGACCACAAACTTTTATGAATCAATAAATAATATAATTCATTTCACAGTCTCAAAAGGAATTTTCCAACACATGAATCTCTCCTTCATGGATAAAAACAACACAATACCAATAATAATAATTTTGCACTTGCGCGGGGTGGACGATCTCTAGTACTAATTAATAACAGTATCTTAGTTGTATAAATTAGCTTTTCAGATAACATACTTTGTTCAGGAATATACCATTTATTTATTTTTATAAATGTATGAGCATTGACTCTTCCAATCAAGAAAAATAATTATTTTTTTGAACAAAGGCTTTAATTTCTAGTTGAATGAAAACTAAATTATATTTCTTAAAAGGATCCATATGAGGTTTCGTTTCAGTGATCAACTCGGATATATGAGTCTTTTCATGGAAAACATATAAACATCACAGCTACTACATTTTTACCAAATCAAAAATTTTACAAACTCATACTCGTCCTCTTGAAATTGCATGTTTTGCGGATATATATGTTCATTAATTAATCCCATTTCTTTGTTAAGATCATCTATATGCAAGTTGTAACATATTATAAAACGATGCTGTAGATGAATGAAATATATGGATATGAATTTAGATTAGACAGTTAATTATTTAATTGTTTTTATAGTGGAGCCTAATTTAAAAATATTTCTCATGTATTGGTAGTAGGTTCATCAAGATATTTATAATTACGCAAAGTTCATTCCCTTTGGTCGAGTTGACATTTCAGGGCAAAATCTCTAATAATTGAGATACGAGTACGACCCAACCATACATATAAATGAGTCGATTCATGTCTCAAGTGGGATCAGTATTTATCGTTGACAAAAGTAAAGTACTGTATTGAGATCAAATACTTATCAAGTTATGTGCCTATTACTGCGTGTTAAAATAACTTTTATTGGTAAAAGTTTCAAAATTCTAGCTAGAAGGATCAGTTATTAAATTATACGATTCTATGATTAGCGTTGAGCCATAAACAAGACTATTTATTAAATGTATATGATTCTATGATTAGCGTTGAACCATGAATAAGCTGCGACATGTCAGTCTGACTTGGAAAGCCTCTATTTAAATTAATTAACGCACGTCTACGTAACCACAACTAAACATCTCCAACTAATCACATTTCAGTCAAACCATTTTCAATCTTTTATGGGGTGGTTCTAATGGTGATTCTCATGCCATTAAGATTTAATATTTTTGAGAATATTGAATAATGGAAATTGTCAGATTTCAAACGTAAACATATTCTACCACGATTAAAATAAGTAAACATGCGAATGTGGATATGATTAATATTTCGGGAAGGGACTCACTTTTTGATATATGTTTGATATATCAAATGTGGTTAATTTAATGATTTTATATGAAAAGTAATAAGATTATTCTTTGTAAAGAAGTCAACAAAATGGAAATCAGCATACTCGAAAATTCCGAATAAATTCAGATATCATAGTAATCAGTCATCTTTACGTATACTTCTTCATTGTTTTTTTTCCCTCTGGAAGACTATACCATTAATCAAACTAGTTATTACACATGATTTTCTTCACTGATAATAAATAACAACAATTCATTATACTCACTCCGTTTCATTTTAATTGTCATTTTACGTTTTTGCACACAGATTAAAGAAACATTTAATTTTACATATTTTCAAGAAAAAAACACAATTATCTATACATCTAACCACTTTTCGACCAATAGAAAAATAAAAGATCATATAAAACGAATAAATTTTATCTCGAAACTTAAAAACGACACTTATTTTGAAACAAATTTTTTTCTCCAGAATGACAATTAATTCGAAACAGAGGGAGTAACAAATATTATACGACAACAAGTTTGCTGATTAATTCAAATAAATTTTTGAAGCATAATAATAGGCAATCATGCCCATCGTTTTGCCGACACATACTATAGCATGAATCGCGCTTCCTGGGACCAAGGCAACATGCCAACAACACCAAAGACTAAATCATTGATCGCAGAAATAAACCTTTTCGCTTTTCTGAGTATAAGATCCAAAAGTAATTGGTAATTCTACCCGGACCGAAACCCAAACCACCCAAACTGAAATCGACTAAAAAATACCCATTTCAAAACCAAACCAAAACTTAAAAACATTTAGCTGGTGTAAGCTTTTATACCTGAAAAAATTAAAACCAAAAAATTGACTTAAACAGATCTGTACATGAAAAGAACTGAGTTTAATAGAATTGATTCGAGAAAAAAACGATTTTTACTAATCTAGTGGGATCACAAGAAAGTTTTCATTGAATTTTATCTTTGAGTTGGAGACACTTACATACACTTTATAACAACTGATAAAAAAAATTAAAAGTTAGTAGGGGAACGTACTTCAGTGCCCCCTATGTTACATTTTGTTTTTGAGCGCATTAATATTTTATGATTATGTGTAGTCTATTTTATATATATATTTAATGTATAATCTAGTTGTAATGTTTTATTTATAATATTTATTATTATTATTATTATTACTATTATAAAACTTAGAGTTTAAAAATATTCAATTATAATAATTAATAAATTATTTTTAGTTATTTTGTAAGCTTGTAGATAAATACGATGTATTTTGGCTAAATTTTGATGAAATTCAAATATTTGACATTTTTCGGTTTTAAATATTTGGATTTAGTTCCGCTACAAATCCAAAAATCATATAAACTTTATATGTATTTTAGTTATAGATTTGAATCGTTCCAAACCAAAATCACTATCTGAATCTATACTGAAAATTTTCAAATATTTAGTTGGTTCTAAATGTAGAATCGGAGAGACCAGGACATGAAAATAACCGACCTGACGAAAAACTTGAATGTCCATACCTAATAATAGGTACGAGAAACAAAAAATTAACCATTAATTAGTGCATTTTCGATTGTACTAAGATCCTCTCATCCTAATTTATGTAAAGAAAAAGATAAGTCGATAGTGGAACGCCAATACGTGTGCAATGAAACGAATAATATAAATCTATAATAATATGGTGGTTTATGTTGGATGAATAGACAAAATGGTCGCTGAGCGTAGGAAATAAAGAAAACCAAAAATGATTTTATAAAGTCAAAACTCAATATTATACAAGTCAACGGAGGGAGAATTCCTCAATTATTTTCAAAAAAATAAGAAAGTAAAAAGATTAGAATTGATATTTCTCTAATTATTATTAAACGTTAGGGCTCATCACAAGCTTCTCGTAAGAGTCAACGGCACTCGACGGAACAGCGACCATCACTTTAACGGCATCACTCTGCTCAGGAACCGGAAGTAACAAACAGTACCGATCACAGCAAACCGATCCCACATGAACCGGTTTACCAAACCCAAAATCAAGCCTTTCTAAACCGAGACGTGACCACTGCGACAGTATCAAGACCCCGACAGAGTCAGGACAAGCTTTCTCCTCGCTAACAGCTTCCACCACCGATCTGACGTAATCGTCACCGACTCGCTCCTTCGCTTGTCTCACGAGCATCGCCGCGTGGCTTAGCCCTTTCTCCGTCAGATCTTTCACGGTGGTTTGCGCGCATCCGACGACGAAGGCGTTCCCGTAGAATCCAACGGGTAGACTCGGTTTGACTCGGTCTCGAATGTTGACGCTGAACAAAAGCTTGAGGCTTTGGTTCGAGGGTAGGTTCAGTGACCTCGCCCAGCTTCTCCATACGTGTGCGGAGAGCACCTCGAAGGAGGTGGACTCACCGAGTCGACTCGCGAGTTTCTTGAGCTCGGTGAGTCTTTGTTTCTCGAACACGACTGATGTCGGAACGAGTCTCTCGGCGTTGAACCGGTTAACGAACCCGCAGAGGTCGGGAACCCGGTTAAACTCGGGGTGGTTTAACGAGTCGCGAACCGGAGAGGGGTTAAGCAAGTGGCGATCCCACACGTGTTTCCGTTTTATATCGTTCTGACTCAGTGAGTCTTTGGATAACTCGGAGAACAAGGTGAGGAACTCTGCGCTTCCGATACCGTCGGAGACGCAGTGGTTGACACCGACGGCTAAAGCTGCGCCGCCGTCTCTGAGCCAGGTGAGCTGGACGATGAGAGGTGGAGCGCCAGCGAGGACGTCGATGACGTTGAGGGAGAGAAGCTTTCTCCAGCTAGTCACGTGCCGTGGTGGTTTGTGAAAGTCGAGGCACGTGAGGTGGTCAGATACAGCTTCGAGAAATAGAGCACCTTGGCCACGGCAGTTAACTTCGAGACTTTTGCCGCCGCCACCGTTGGGTCTCTCACGTACGCGGCCGGAGAAAGGGAAGTAAGGGACTAGGGCGCGAGAGAGTGCTGACTTGAGACGATCCGAGAGAGAAACCGGGTCGGAAACGGGTGGGTAAACGAGGAGGTACTCGATGGTGAACCGGAGGAAAAGTTGAGAGTCTAAGGCGGAGAGAGACAGAACAGAAGAAGGTGTTTGGTCGGAAGGAGTAATGACTGTGGCTTCTTTCACATTAACCAAGGATCCCATGGTACTTTTGCTGTGATGCTTTGAAGTAAAGAAGGTGGGTCTCTGCGATGTGTATTATATATATATATATATATATATCTCTGCTATGTAACATTCACGTAGAGAGAAGTATGGAGACAAAGGGTAATTTTGTAGTTTGTGTTTTCTTTTTCAGACATGGTCTGTCTTGTGTGTTGTGTTCATGCATATGTATTCTTGTGTGTACGTGTTCCCTTGATTGTTCTCATTGATTTTCAAATCTAGAGGCCTTGTTTTTGATCCGTTGGTGGGACATTTTACAAGTTACGATTAGACATATTGATTTTTCAGTTTAGAGCATGGTGGATAATAATCCTCCATACGTTTATATACTTTCTTTTTAATATACGATAAAAAAAAAGAGAGATAACCTATTTTGAAAAGATTTTGACGAATATTTGGTTAATTTGGGATATCTTTTTGTTGTTGAAATTGATGGATGCTACTGTTCGGTGGCTGATCACGCATCTATTTGTACAGCCTATGCGAATACATACATCGACCATTTGAATTATAATCTATTAGGAAAAAAAAAAAAAATACATAGCATATGTACACAGTACACATTAACTTATCACGTACAAGAACATATGGATCATCTATGTACACGCGTACAGTTTATATGGCTGTCTGTATAAGACCACCTCCATCGTAGAGTCTGATAAAAGAGTTCTAAAGAAAAACACAAAAAAATAAATAAAAAATACTTTAAAATTACAGAACCGGTGTCAAACATGGGACTTTCACAATCAGTAAACACTCCATACGTGGCTATTTTTATTGGCTATTCTTTAAAGATAAAACAAAAATCCTATCTCTCTTCTCTTCCTCGGTTCTTCTTTCTCTTCAAATCGCTATACATCTTCAACGCCTTTGATTTCACTTTATTGTCATTGTTAGGTCGTTCGAGTCTCTTGACGGTGGTTCGAATCGGCTTGGGATGCCAAATCGGCGGCGGAGAGCGAATTCATCTGAAGAAGGAATCAGAGGAGGAGAGTCCGCTCGCGTCAGAGGAGCTTGAGCTTGAATGCTTAAAGAAAACAGGCTCAACGGTCTTGAGATTCTTGTGTTCTTGTGATTTGATTTGGGTTTGTGTGTTTTTGCTCTGTGATATTAGATTCGATTTGTCTGTGTTGTGCTCTTGTGCTAATGTGTGATTGAGATGACTTTGGAGTCTAAGTTTCAGGGGAAGAACTTGTAATCGAACCTCTTTGGACAATTTACAATGATATATATGTTTATGTTCTGAAGAAAATTGAAGTTGATATGTGTGTTTTTGCTTTGTTTTAATGTTCAGTGTCAATGCTTTGTTTTGTAGCTTGATGATATGACTGAAATATAATTTGATCATACATCTGAAACTACTGGTCTACTGTTTAGTTCTTTCTCGGTTGGAAGCTTACTTGTGCTTGTATGGTCTGTTCTATGTTCATGCCCCATAGTAACAGAGTTCGAGTATCATCTTTTATGTTCATGCACCATGGTTCTCATCTCTTTGTTATGTGGGTTCTAATATCTTTTATGTTATGTGAGAACTAAGTTTCCATCTTAGCATCTTACAAGTATGGTTCTTTGTCAATTTGAAGCTTCCTTGCTCTTATTAGTGTTTTGCTGTCTGTGTGGGAGTAATGAGAATGGTCTTGTGAAACTTTAGAGTATTATTTTCAGTGTAAATGCTTTGTTTTTGTAATTGATATGTTACAAGAACTTATGTTTTTTTTTTTATGTTTAGTATAGATTCAATAGAGAATTGTGGCCTCGACTCTATGATGTAGATACATGGTATTAGTTTATAATAGAAACCGGAAGTAGAACGTGGTGCTCTGTAACGATTAACAAGACACAAACATGCTTGACTGGTCTGAAACTATACTTTGGATCGAATGTTTTGGTTTGCTGTTTGGTGTGATGGAGTTCATTTTCCAGTTTTTTGCATTTGAGTGTGTGACTGACTGACCAAGACCTCTTTATTTGGCAGGTTATTTCTCTTCTTGGGTTATCTTAATAGTAATGGAGCAAATGAGTGAAGAGAATGAAGATTCAAGATGATTATTTGTTGGAGACATTTTAGTGTAGCAATGAAACTTGTTTTAATATAGCAATGAGTATTTATATTTATATTTTTCATATGTTCTTATGTCATATTTGTTTAAATGTTATGAAATCCAATAATTTATAAGTTTTCTAATATTTAAATTTAATAATTCAATTTTTAAAAAAAAAATAAAAAAAAAAACCTCATAGGGGTTCTCCCATTGGACCATCATAAACCTAATTACATTGATAAGGGTTCTAAATTTCATAAAATACAAAATTAACTATTAAATTAATTATGAGAACCCATTAAGAGCTCTAACTGATGGAGGTGCTCTAAACTGACTAAAAGACTGTGTACGAATGCGTCTATGTTCAAAACGATCATACACAAATTACTGTAATTGTAGAATACAGATTAATTAAATATACTAACCTCTATAAGATAAATCTAAATTTGGCAAGGTTTTGAAACAAACTAGAGTTTGACCCGCGCGGGTGTATTTTTTCAAAAATATATTGCTATTTTTTTCATATCAGTATTATATATCATATATGTATCATTATATAATTAATAATATTTTATACGTACCATCATATAAATTATTGTTGGGTTTGCGGGTCGACTGCTCTATTGCGGATTGAATCATTTTTTGATTCAAAAATTTGACTCGCAAGTGAGAAAAATGATATATATGGGTCAATGATCTTTTTTGTTTTAACTATCTCATGAGTGTCTAAGAGAAATTTGGCAAAATTTGATTCCCAGCCATGGTGCAAATAAACTATACAATTATACCAGACTCATACATAAATGGTAACACAACATACATAAAAAGCTTTTTTGGTATAATTTAAAGAGTGATCGACCCAAATAATGGACTACACGTAGGACGTAGCTTTACAAAGGAAACCAAGAACATAATGCCGTACACTAAAGACTAATCTGATCGACAAACATAGAATTCATGTACTCCTTGATTTTTCCTTTGGGAAAAGTAAATCCTTCATATCCATTGTAGAAGACACTGATTGATTGTGCAAGACCCATTATTGTCTTGAGAACCAAACGTGACACACCATTTGTCATCAAGAGCTCCTCATTTATTATGTTATCAGTATCTGTAACCATTTGATGAAGCTCTCTTAAAGCATCTTGTTTGGTAACTCTATATTTCTTTATATAACAGTTTACCGCATTTGTGATCTGTCCTCTACTCATGTCATTTTAATCAAAGTTTTGGAAATATTGTAAGATAGAACAATGCATGAAGAGAAAATTTATCCATTTTCTTACCTTTAGACCGGTTATATCATTCATAAGACGACCTCTAACACATACAGATTTGATCAGTCTTGGTCTCGATTTAAGCCACTCGTAAGCTTCCTTGGTAGCCATCTTTCCTAGACACATAAAACAACCAGCCAAAACTACATACGGTGTGATCTTCACCTCAGCAACCTCCATGTACTCCTCAAAGCTAGGCAGGTGAGCGGATTGTGCCCATTTTGCATGTTCAAAGTTGGGTTTCACAAATGCCTTGACCTAAAAGTTCGAAAGTATAATAAAACCATTACAACTAATAAGTTCCATTACTTTTTTTTTTTGAATATCAATCCACTTAATAAAATTTCTACAGCTAGAAAACAATATATATATATATATATATATATATATATATATATATATATATATATATATATATATTATCCTTGATTGATTGGCTGCCTCTTCTGTGTTGGTTTCTACACTGTAAAGTTTTCCTTCCGGCCTAAGCTCTTTTTCAAAATATTCAAAAATATCCAAGATGAAGTTTAGGACGTCTTTCAAATATTTAGGTTGTTTATATATGGCATGATTGGGAGACCACCTGTACATCATCATCACCACCACCATCATAATCAGGGGCGATCCTCGCCACAACCATGGTCAGTTTCTATGAATTAATAAGTTTGACACGAAATCGCCATTTGTTTCTAAAGGGCTTCACATCATTTATAAAAGCCAAATTTCTTGCGATAGACATTTTTTGTGAAATATGGATGAATGGTAGATAATTCCTAGAGTCCGTATATATTGATAGGTGAAATCTAGTTTAAGAGGATTTATGGTGTATCAATATTTTAGAGTTGGATATCCTTGTTTTAAATTTTGAAACCAAATCATATCTTCTGTAAGTATATGTGGATCGATTTTAAATATTGTTATAATTGTTTGCACTGATTATGGTAACAATTAGGTATGACGTAGACGATTTTCAAGGAATTTGGTAAGTAAGATATCAAATTGAAAGATATATTTCTTGAAGGAATGCAAAACATGTGCCACAAGATTAAATGGAGCAAGTTAGGTAATTTTATATTCCGTAGATTGCAAGCGAGATTTACGGTTAACAAACTTTGTATATGGATAGGTATGACTCATTGATTCCATTCTTCAAATAATCAATCTTTACACACAAATATCTTGGTTTAAGATAGCCAAAAGAAAATTTGTAATTAATTTAGATTCGGGTTAAATGCATATGACTTAGAGAGCAGTATCATCCTTGTTTCCAAACAGATTATTTTTAAAAATAGCTATCCAAGTTTTCAAACACTCTCGATTTGTACTTGAGTTTTAATAATATAGATTTACAAAAGTAATAAAGTCACTGAGTCCCTTCTCTTTCTTAATCTTAAGTATTTTTGTACTACTTTGTAGTAAACTAATTATTAATTATTTTGCAATTTTTCATTGTTTAAGTCTTTGAATTGAAGTCTTACGGTGTGAAATGGAAGACTAAAATTGATTGAAAACACTAAAAGTAGGAATATATATTTGTGTATTTATGTTTAACACTATATGCAAGTAACTCATCAACCTAAATATGTTCTTGACACATATGTTATATTTTATTAGTACTCATATGGTATATTGTTACAATTAAATTTAAGTCTACATTCAAATCTTATTACATGATAGGATCGAACTGTTTATTGAAAGTGGTAAGCATTTTTGGATGAAAAGAACAAATGTCATAACGGGTTGGTCTAAACGTAAGGATTTATGTAGCCAATCTTTTTTTTGGTCAAACATGTAGCCAATCTAAACACACAAAAAGTCTACAAAAGTAACCTCCCTTCATTTCACTTTTACACCTTGAAAGGGTAAAAGCATGCAAGTAAAAGGGACTTATTCGGCTAGCTTCGACCCGATGAACAAATTACAGTTTAGAATTGTAAGAGTATAAAAAGGAAAAAATGTTTATAATCAACCTATACCTATTAAACGAAAAAGAACCTACTATAATGAGATTTCTGATAATGATAGCGTTCTTGTTTATAATTATTTTGACGTACTTAAAGGGAAATAATCGTGAGAATCAAATTGGTTGTGGTGGCGGTTTACAGTATGATGCGCCTTGTTGTTTGGGCGTTGGCGTCTGTGTCTTCAACAGTGAAAGATTTGGTGCCAAGATTCTCATGGAATAACTTTATTGGACAAAGACAAAAATATACTCAAGGAATATTATATGAATACATACCCTTCCATAATTATGCAAATTTAACTTGAGAAAATACAACTTTCTTTTTTCAAACTAGAAAACACGACTATTTCCTTCGTATTTAATTGTATTTATCAGATAGGAAATATGTAAGTTATTGCTAAATTTATCTATTTATTATCCTAACTAATTAACATGTGTTATTTGACAAAAAAAAAGACAAACATTTTGCACATCTAAATTCATGCTCTTAATTTTGCAACTTATAAAATCAAGCAATAGATTCGACATGTTCAATAATAGTTAGTTTCAAGTGCTGCTTTAAGTGAATTTTGTTCCTATATAGCTACTACGACTAGTTCATGCTATTGAAAGCAAGCAAGAAAAAAAATATGCAGTGCCTCTATATTTTGTAAGAGATATTTTATTTTCCCCATTATGTAATCTTATAGACATCAATATTCTATTAGAATATTATTATCTCTATAATATTATTTGAGAAGTCATTTTCTTAGGTGTCGTGCTCACGTTAACTCTCACGCTGGTTGATTACTATGATACCCCTAATAAATTAAAAATACAATTAAATATTATTTTCCTTTTAAAAATTTCCAAATAACAATGTAAAATAAAAAGGAAACATTTATAAAATTTACAAAACTATTTAAAAACGAAAATATAAGTATATAGAATATGGTTTAATAAAAAAAGGAAAGTTCACAAAATAGTAATAATTAATTTAAATATATTTTAAATAACATAAAATATACCTTTGAAGTAATAAAATACTTTATATCTATATCTTCTTAGATAAAAAAAAGAATATCTGTATATAATGAGATTTCATATAAAAAAATTCACACAAAAAATATTTCTATTAAAAAAAGAAATATTTTTTCCTTAAAAAATAATTTTAAACAATAAAATATATATATTTTCAAAATAATTATGATTACATAAAATAATCAACTAACATAAACTGATATATGTTTAACTGACATTTTTTTATAATTAGTATTATTGAAATTATTTTTTTACTATATTTATTTGACTATAATATCTTACAACTACAGTAAAAATATAAATTCTTTTTTACTTATATAATATAATTTCTCAAAAACAATCACTTTTTACTGACTATTTTAAGAGATACTAAAAATAAAACTAAAAAGGAAATTTAATGATAAACATTTTTTTGATTAAGTAACTACAATTATTTTAAAATATCATAACACTATATAATTTAACGAGGTAGATATATTATATTTTAATAGTTAAAATTATATGTTCTAAGAATAAGGATTCTGATTTACTTAAGTATTTTGATTATGGTTATATTAAGTTTCACAAACATAAAAACAGAAAATAACTACAATTATTTTAAAATACCATAACACTATATAATTTAACGAGGTAGATGTATTATATTTTAATAGTTAAAATTATCTGTTTTCTTAATAATCTTTTGATTTTTAATTTTTTTGTTTTTATGTTTGTGAAACTTAATATAACCATAGTCAAATACTTAAGAAAATCAGAATCCTTATTTTTAAAATTATTTAAAATAAATTTCAGTTTACCATCTAAACAATCTAAAGCATAAATTTATTTTAGAATTTATAAAATATGTTAACTATTGTAAATATTGATATGTGTTCAAAAATCTTCTATAAATTCATTAGTTACTTATGTATGTAATTTAGAATCATAAACTTTAGTTCTTATTTTTTTTCCTTCTAAGCACAAAAAAATCTTAAGTTATATATAATCTTACTAAATATATTTATATTTCTAAGATCACAACCAACATAAATGCAAATAAGAAAATTAATTAAAAATTTAATATTTTAAAATATAAAAGATAATAGTTGAATTCAGAGAAATAGATAGAATCCAATATATCTAAATGATAACTAAATCGACCGTAAAAAAAATAAAACAGACTAAATATAACATATCTAAAATTATATATATAATTAAAGTAATATAATATTATAATATAAATTAGACATATAAACTATAAATTAATTTAAAATTAAAGTAAATATCAATCAGTTATTATTGTATATTTATTTTATAAATATACATGTCCGTGCATGAGCACGGGAAAATCACCTAATTCTTTAATAAATTTGGTGACCAATTAAATTAGAAATAATTTACTTTCCTAATCTATTTAATTCTGATGAATGGTTGAAACTAATACATACAGTTTATTAGTAAAGCAAGAGAAACCTAAAAATATTCAAGAAAATCTATTAGACATAATGTATACAGATATCCAGCGTTAAAAAAAATGTATACAGATAAGTCGATACACATTTATATGATTATATTTTGTGATTAATTTAGATGTTTCAAAATTTTAGACTTCATGTGAATTATACTTGCATATCTACCATGATCCATATGCCGTGGTATTTAGGGTTATATAGCGAGGGCCTTGGCCCATACTAAACTATCTCCTTTCCTTTTATGAAATTTTCAGTTGATCAAAAAAAAAAAAGGGTTATATAGCGAAAGACAGTGGCGGAACCAGACTGAGCTTTGAGAAGGTTCAATTGCATGATTTGCATATACCATAAGGGTCAATATGCTAGTTTTTGCAATAATTTTCCAGTTTTGATTCTAAAATATAGGTAACATTTTTTTTACATGCAATCCATCTGGGTCATGTGATCCACATCCCATAAGGCTGGCTCCGCCACGGACGACAGATCATTAAAAGCTATAATTTTTTAAATGGTTAGCAATCGAATCAATATAAATAGGCAATATGGGCATTTTAACTCAAATCAGATGTAAAAATAATTCAAAAGCAATGCCACTTTTTCTTTAAATTTTCTTGAATCACTGTGGTGGTCTTGTCAATTGTAGCTGGACCCATAAATATTTAACGTGGTCACTCGTTTAGTATATATGATCTACTTTTCTTTTAATCTTTTTAATTAGTCATATTTTTTTCATCTCTTCGGTATGATATAAAGTTTATATTTCAATGATGATAAAAACAGTGTACTTTGGCCCTACAAATATTACCTTTTGTAATAGTTCAAAATGTGATGAGTAAAGTCGAAGGTTTAAAGATCGATCAAATCTTAATACGACGGAGTTTCTAATAAGAAAGAAGATGAACTGGGAGCATATGTCGAATGCGTAATTTAGATTATGATGACCAAAAGTTATTTGCAATATGTCGTTTCCACCAACTAAATAATTAAGATGGTAGGAATCGATGGTAGGAAGGAGGATACATTCACATTCCCATTGAATAGAAAGATTAACGAAGTGATTCGGTAATATCTAAATAAATCGTTTTTTTTTTGTTTATGAAAAGAAATAACGAAGATTTGAGAAGATTTTGTCCCAAGAAAAAAAAGGTGAGAAGATTGCTTTATGGGGAACAAACTAAAAGGGTGACTTGATATGGCATGCAGATGTTACGGTAGTCATGTTTTTTATTTCTTTCTAATTTTTGGGGACATTGGAAGAATCTAGAGTAAGTCATCTACGAACTTCAGTCGTGTAGAGTAGATCTGTAGATGCATGCTGAAAAGTGAAAGGCAATCTTTTGGCAAAAACCAAAAAAAAGTGAAAGGCAATTTTCCATATAAATATATACGTCTTGTTCGTGTCGGTGACACCACGGACACGTTAATTAACAACGAGAAGCGACTCTGAATGATGAAAAATGAAAGAGAAAACAAAGGTAAAAAATTATGCTCCTAGTGCAAATGTCGTATCGCTCTTATTTCATAGATGCACATGAGCACGACGGGGATTAACTCCATATATCCTATGTGTAACATCCCGAATTCTGATATACGAAAAGGCTTAAGAGAATTGTTTGACTACCTATGTCACCAAAGTGCACTTACCTTTTCGGGAGCACATCTAGAGAGAACTCCAGAGTTAAGCGTGCTTGAGCTGGAGTAGTCAAAGGATGGGTGACCTATCGGGAAGTGGTTTGCGATACCGTGTAAGTGAGGCCAAAGCACGAGGAAAGGTCGGGTGGTGATTGCAGGGTCAGTAAACATGACTCTAGAGCCTTGGAAAATTAACGGACCGGCCGTTGGAACGGGATGGGGCCCACGGGCCGAGAGAGCGGGCGTGGGTGGCCCATTAGCCGTCGGCGGTCGGGGCGTTACACTATGTCTTCCTAAAAAATTATCTATTACTCCTTTATTTTCTTTTATATTTATTTTAAATGAAAAAATTGGTTCAAAGCTGGTTAAATACAGAAGAACCCTAACAAAAATCACTTATTTACATAACCTAACCATGATAATTCGAATCTATCCGGATCCAACCCAGTTTCTTCATCTAAACGGTGGCGTTTTAACTCTCCTTTCTCAATTTCTTCAACTATCGGACCCTATTCTTCTCTCTCTTTGCGAAGTCGAGTGGTCGACAATTCCTCATTCTTTTGGCAGAGTTCTTCTCCAGATTCGCCTTTCCTCGCTCTTTCTCTAAATGGATGAGCCGTATCAAATGAAATCGGGGCCCCAATGCAATCTCTACAAGTATCTTACTCTTTCCCTCTCTCTTTCTTTCTATATGTGTGTTTGTGTTGATTTTGATTTTCATCTGAGTTTTCTTGTTGCAGCTATCGGAAAAATTACTTCTTCATGTTGATTCTCGTTCTAGGTATATATGTCAAAGCCTTGCTTTCATTGTTTTTTTTTGAGCTCTAATTGATTGAGAAATTCTGAATATATGATCCTCTTTTGAGCTAAGGTCTTGCACTTATCACCCGACCTCTTGCCATCATTGGCGCTGCTCTCACAGCCTTAAGCTTAGCTTTCCTTAACGACAGGTACCTCTTTTGATTTCTCCTTAGTTTCTACTTTTATATCTCTGCTTAGAGAGATATTCATTGGTTGCATGTTCTCTATAGTTCAATTTATTAGCTCTTCAATTGGATGAATAATATGTTACATCCCAATAAAATTTTAATTATGGCGTTGGTGTTTTTATTTAATAGCTGTAAGCTTATCCAGTAATTTTTATGTTTATGTAACATGTTCTGTTTATGTTTCTTGCCATTTATTAAATAAATAATGCTCATGCGTTTGTGGTATTTTTTTGGGTTCTCTTTTTGCAGCTTTGCAGCTACTTTCAATGAAAAGGCTATCCGGATCATAAGGCAATTCTCACCACATTTATCTGCAAAGATGAGGTCTCCTCACATGTGAGTAACTGAGTTCTTTATTTTCATCTCCATGGAAAATTATACTTAACGAGTATTTTTTTAATTTATTACTCGTGAACGCTTTTCAGGCCTGTCATTCGTGGGTGATTTGCGTCTAGGAAGACGGTCTACGTTTGTGGCCAACCACGTTTGGTGTTTGTGTTGCTTGGATTAACCGGTACTTTTAATACCCAGTATCTCTCTCATGTCATATAAAACTTCCTCCTACCTTTTGATATGCAACTTTTGATTCTTTTTGTTATGTAGCCAGCTTTGTCTTGTGGTTTACTTCCTGCGATTTGTTATGGATTCTCTACGCATTTACCACTGCACTTCTCAGTAAGTTAAACTTGTGATCTTTCTCCTAGTTTTTTTTTGTTTTTGTTTTTGGTCTGGTTTTATTAAATTTTTTTTATCTCCTTTAGTTATCATGCTTCATGCAAGCATGCGAACTCCGAACCTCAAGGCACGCTTGAACACATTCCGTGGAGAGTTCAGGGCTGTGTGGCGTAACTATAGTGAACTATAGAGTCAACAAGAAGTTTTCAAGCTTGAAGCTAAAACCAAAAAAAGGGTGATATGAAAGTTTCAAGGGCATAAATTCCAAGTCATGGTCGTCTACAAGGACTGTGAGGATTGCAGTGAGGCAGCTTGAGATCTTGATTAGATGCAAGAAAAATACAGAAATGTATGGAAAACCGAGGAAAGGTTCAAGTAAAAAGGCCTAGGACGAGAGCTGTTGATGATGCACCTACGATAACGGAAAAGAGGAAGTCTGAACCATCACAGTGGGTGCAGAATCCTTTCACGGCGGGGAAGAAGGCGAGGAAGAAGCCTAAAACAAAGGCTTAAAGGCTTATGTATGGAATTACCTTATGTATTTAGATGGTTTATTTAAGTATTGTGGATGTTCAAAACTTGTAGGATAATGCTTGGTTTTTGTTGTTGGATGTTAAAACTCTGTTGAAATGTTCTTTTGGATGTTTAAGACAAGTAATGGAATAGCTGGGATATTACTCTGCCCAAAAATGAATAGCTGTGATAACTAGAATTACTAGGTTTGTTGTAATGCAATAAAATGGATGAAATGATTTTTTTTTTAAAATGAATTTCACATAAAACGTGCAGCCGTAAAATTCCACATGTAAAACGTGCAGCCGTCAAATTTCACATGTAAAACGTGCAGCCGTCATGTATAAATTTAGTATTATATGTAACACTTAGTAATACACCTAATAATCTCCAAGGTTGTAGTAATACTACTATATACATAGTAATACTTTGGCAATTTTTACGTTTATCTAGTTAAACCATCACAAAATTGAAGGTTTTGTAGTAAAACCAATGATTTTACCTAGTCAATCTTGTTAAGGAAGACATTTGCATAAACAATTTACAAGGAATACATATTTTGAAAAATTCTCTTCACTATACTAGAACCATTCACAAACTAACATAGAAAGTTAATGATGTTTTTTAGGAAATTGATAAGCTTTTCTTTAATTATTGAAAATAATTATCAAAAATAGTTTAGATGTATATATTTATCATAGACATAGCCTAGGAAGTGAAAATAATCATAAAAGAATAATTTAAATGTACATCATAAACAATTTACCTAGTGATATATATTGCTTACGAATAGCACTTAATAAAACAAGTAATCCCTAGTAGTTCGGATTACATATAATAAAACTAGTAATAACTATTAGTCTTGTTTACACATAGTAAAACGAGTAAGCTTCAGTAGTCCAGATTACATTTAATAAGACGAGTAATCCCTAGTAGTCCAGGTTACATATAATAAACCAGTAAATCCTAGGTAGTACCTGAAGCACTTCCACGTTCAAAATAAGATGGAAGAACTGCTCCTCTGGCTCTCCATCTGCCTCTTTTTCCTCTTCCACATGATTCTCCTACTGATGGAAATCTTGTTTGTTGTGGTTTTCCTTTCTTATTTTCATAATCCGGGGGAACTATTTTTGCTCTAACATCTTCTGGTATAACCCAATCAGACATATGAGGAACATGATATATTGTCATGTGATAAGCCAAAGCCCATTGTTTCACTAAATAGTATTTTGAACAATACTCAGATAGATGGAGTTCCCTTCCTGCTGCCTTAGTTATGAATGTGGCAGCAGCTACTCCATGCACACAAGGATATTTGTCTTTATCGAATTGCTCACAGCTGCAAGTTTTCATAGCCAAATCAACAGTATAAACCTTCCCGCCAAATACAATACCCATGTTTGGCCTCAAGGAACACTAGACGTACTGACTTGATCAAGCTTTTGTTTCTAACTGAAAGAAACACCAATCCCGGGACATCGGATATCACTATTTTCAACTGTTCCATAAACCATATCCAGCTTTCATCATTCTCACTGTCTGCTACACCAAACGCAATTGGGTAGTGGTGATGATTGGGATCTTGAGCTGTCGCAACAAGGAGAACTCCACCATAAACATTCTTGAGGTGTGTTGCATTCACAATGAGGACTTTCCTCATTGCACGGAACCCTTCTACGCTAGCTCCAAGTGTAAAAAACATATATTTAAATTGGTTGTCCTCATCCACTTCTACAAGTGTTCTTGTGGCAATATTAGTTTGTTCCAGCATGTGCATATAACATTGTAGTAAAGTAAAACTCTCTTCTGGACTGCCTCGCACTTCATTAGCAGCTTCTCTTTTTCCTCTCTATGCAGCGGTGTATGATACTTTCACACCAACTCTGCGATGAACCAAATCGATCAGAACTTTGGGAACTGGTGGGTCAAATGTACCAGGATAATCTTGAGACAAAACAGATGCAACGATTTGTTTTATGCCTTACCTTCTATCACGCAGTGTTCCTTACTATTTTGCCTTAGTAATGCGTAGTTCTGTTGGTAATACCCAGAATTTGTTCTTCCACAAACTATTCCATTTTTAGAATGTTATTGTTAGGATTTTACATTACCCATGATGTATAATTCATCTTAAATGAAATTACACACAAAAAATCATCAAAACATAGATAACATATATCCAAAAATCTATAAAAATAGTTTTCAAATTCTTTTTCAATCTCTCATTATTTTCATTGGATATGCTGTTTTAACACTACCCGAGCTATACACATGTTTTTAATAACATTTCACCCAAAAATCATCAAAAACGGACGTAAATTATACTTATAATCTCTTATCACATTTTTTTAAATCGTATTTAAACTCTCTAATTTTCATCAAAACGAATATATCTATGATATACACGACAATTTAAAGGTGATTTTACAAAAAAAAATCACTTAAAACGAACAAGAATTACCTTCTTTATGAGCTTTCAAAATTGTTAATGGAGGATGAAGAGGAGAAGAGAGTACGAGGAAGAAGAAGAATATATAGACTAAAGAATTTTGATTGGTTAAAGGGAAGGATGTGTACCATGTAGGTAGTTGAATTGTGGTTGATTTTTAATTGAGGAATAAATGGAAATAAATGGATAAAGGTTAATTTAGGGAGTGCAAGGATAAATGGATAGGATGAATAGGGTTAGGGTAGTAAGGTTGAGTTTAGAAGGATATGCGGTATATGGAGTTAATTCCCGAACACGACACAGGTATAACTATGCTTTCTTTTTTAGTTACGAGTTTTTAACTCAAAACTAACAGAAAACGAGTTGATTACTATTCTTTATATATTAACTAGTGGTGTGCCGGCGCTACGCGCCGGATTCATATATATTATTATAAAAAAAGTTGCGATTTATTTTGTGGTTTTAGTGAAGAGATTATGTTCAGAAATTTGATGTTGTAACTTTGTTGAAGAATCTTTTCTGATTATTAGTGGAGTAGCATAAGTGGTTGGTATTAATCAAAACAAATAAAAGTAGAGTAAAAATTTGATAGACTTTACAAAGTTAATTTAGTAAATACTTAAACATAAAGTAAAGTTCATGTTTGTGAATGAATAATGTAAAAAGTTGTGTTTGTTTTGTGATTAAGTTGTTTCAAGGAAGATAATATATAGTTTCGTCCTCTTAAAATAGTAACAATCCTAGACTGATCGTTTATATCTTATACACAAAATAGTAACAATCCTAGGCTGATCGTTTATATCTTAAACGCCACCATTCTCGTGACCGTTAAGATCAAGTCTTGTGAGCATATGTAGATAATCAGAGATACAAAAGGCGAACTTAAACCCTAATGCTTCAAACATAGCTTCCATATGCTCAATATCCTCTGCCGTTGGTCCATCGTCAGGTGCGGTGTTTTCAGAGAACGTTCTTGTCCCGAACATAATTTTCTTGATAGCATTGCTGCAGTAGTGTATCAAAGAAATCTGATCGGATATCCAAAGTACTTGAACCTCTTAATCTTATTCCAGCAGCGATCAGATTTTGATAGTGTGTGTTCCTAGTCAAGGATATCAAAGAAATATTTTCCTTCTTTGAGGTTTCCTCTGTACAACATTACTAAACCACAAAGATACATACCCTTATCGTATTTTCCATAAGCAGATTGGCACATGTGAGGTGATTGAGTGCTTTGATTGATTTGTGGTGGAAGAAGTACTGATTTATTCCCTCACTATTAAGATGAGCTTTAGCTGATAGGTGTCCGATAGGGGGGGGGAGGGGGGGCTGGTGTACGTGGTAGATATTTCTCTTGTAGCCAAGGCTGCCGTGGTTCAGATACTGGAGGAACAAAGATTAAAGAGTAGGAATAAGTACATAAATTTGTTTACAAAAGAGTAAGTTGTCAAAGTCATAAAGAATAAGTTTACGTCTCCTTTGGACCAATTTTTTTTTATTTTTATGACTTCTTTTGGTTACAAATGATGATGATGCGCTGGAGTGTTCAGAGATCTCCCTGTGGTTGCTTTGCCATTAAATTCAACTGGCATCTTCACCATTATTTCTGAAAATCGCAATGATTGAGTAATTAAGAATCAAGAGGTTGCATCAGAACTATGTAGTGAAAGAATGTAGGAGATACGTAACTACTGGCTTTTGCAATTACACTGCATTTACAGTGTGAGCTAATCATTCGGTTGGGAGGCGTGTAGACACCTTGCAACAATAAGCTTTAATTTGTAAGATTATAGCTTCTTAAATCCAATTTTTTGTGTTATTTTTTAGCAGTTTGTTATTTATAAACTTGTCTTCTAAGCGTATAGGATGTGTCAATATAGGTTATATAAGCTCTGAAATGTGTCTAATCTTTTATGGGATGTGCAAGTGTTCATAATTTTCTGTAATGGTAACTTCTTAATTTTATCATTTTGTGTTAATTATTATCAGTTTGTTACTTATAAATTTCCCATCTAAGACCTTGTATATGTGGCAATCATTTTTTTGAACATATTCTTATATATGTGGCAATCATAAACCAAAGTGATATAAGCTCCGACCTTTGTTTAGACAAAGTGATATAAGCCATGCTCTTTGTTTATTCTTTTAGAAGTTGTACAAGTGTTCATTAGCTCTGTAGTTTGTCTAATCTTATATGAGTTATGAAAGTGTTTATAATTTTCTATAATGGTATCTTCATAATTCTATTAATTAGTGTTAATTATTATCATTTGTTACTTTAAATTGTGTACACTAAAATGCCGAAGATGTTGCAATATATGTGATACAAACTATGCACCTTGTTTAGTTATAAGTTGTGCAAGTGTTAATTATTTAATATGAAATATAAAGATGCATGAGAACAAACTTTAAAAAAAGGTAAAAAAAAAAAAACTTTACAAAAAAGTGACCGTCGGTTTGATCTCTGAAACCTAAGGTAAGAAGACGACTTAACGGACTGAGAATGTGTGTAAATCTTAAAAAGAATTCTGCAAGTTGGGTAATATATAAATCATTCTATAACTGGCCATTATATTTTGAAGAGCCCAAATCCATTTTGTCAAAAAAACTTAAAAAAATCAACTTTATTGTATAAGATGTATGAAAGTGAAAACAGGCTTCAAATGAATAGAGGAACTTAATCATTTGCTTGTAATAGTAATCTTGTTTGGATGGCATATTACTGTAGATTTAGTTGTCTATAGAGGGGTGAGGTAACAGCCGAGTGGCTCTAATTGAGAGTTTCTATTATTGCCTATATATTGTGACCCATTTTGGAATACGCTAAGTTCTTATGAGGGTTTGGTGGCCGAGTTGTTCTGAGTCTTTAGGCCCAAGGATGAGCGAGCCACTTATTAGTAATACATCATAGCATTGTGTTTATAGGTTTATCATATTTTTCCTGTAAATTTTTATGCTATAGATTTCTGATACAATAAGTTATAATATCTGTACGACGTAGTCAAAACACACATAAACGCACTAACGTTAAAACAATATCTTTTAACATCTTTATCTTTAAGATGTTTTGTAAATGCATATTGTTCTTCTCATGAAAATGCTTGTCAATGCAAACCTTTGAGTCTGTAGAGATACATATTAAAATAACTTTTGCCTCAAACATTTGCAGGGTATCTCAGACACAACATTTCGTAGCTAAGTGTGTCTCTGTTTTATATTTGAGGCCTGTGAGCACTTTTGCTCGTAGTTTTGAACCTGAGTGGCCCCCCAGGTATTTCCTGTAAAGTATGGAAAGATAGTCAGGATGGTACATATTGTTATTTTCTATAAAAGTTCATTACGGGCAGAGCTAAGCTGTTACTTACTTGTCCTCATATTACAGAATATCTATGCCTTCTCTCTGGAGCTTCTTCGAACATTCGAGCAACCAATATAACAACATCATTTCTAAGTCTGAATTCCAGTAACTTTGGCGTACAGAGGAACTCAATAGAACACCAACAATTAGAATGGATAACTTAAAGAGTAACTTTAGATATACTTTTATACGCTGACCTGAGGTTCAGATGTGATAGCGTATCGGTTGAGCTCAGAAATGGTGAGAGTTGCTATCCCCAACCAACCTGCAGGAAGATAAAAGTGACATGACAGAAAATGTAAGAGGAATTCATAGACCAATAAATTGATGCACACGATGTGGTGGATATGTAATATTAGTTCCGGAGTGACTTACTTTTCATAGTGGTCTTTTCCAACATCAGTCTTAAAGTCAAAGTAGATATGGGATCCAGTTGTCGTAGTGAGAAATAACCGGCCTGCATAATGGATTGCTAGTAAATGGAAGTGCACACCTCTTCCAGAAGAGGAATCATCTCAGCACTAATTCCATGTGAGCCGGTAAAGTTGGAGTGGCAACTGCAGTTCCTTCAACCATCTCAACAACATCAAGCCCACCGTTGGTCTTAGGGGCTTCTCTGGTCGCACCATGAGAAGCTTTAGTTTTCACAGCTCCAGCGCCATGGTTCCTCTCTGTGCATAGACAATTAAAAAAAAGGAGAACTAAATAAAGTGAGCCGAGTACATATATAGTCAATGGGTGGCACTTACATGTTCCGCAAAGTTTGTCAGGGGTTGACGTTCATTGTCATCAAAGATCCTTGCTATGGTAAAAGACTGATGTTTAAAAGAGAAGTTAAGATTATTTTGATATCAACTATTGGTATTATTCTCACCGTTGCCACAAAGATTAGCAATATCTTTAGTAACCATGCGTAAGGTGTGCTGATCTTTTGTATATGCAGCTATTATAGATAGCAAGCTGATTCATCCAGGTCTTAGATCACTTGTTGGCTCACTTCTGTTACCCATCACCAATAACAAAAAAAAACTGAAACTCATAAGCATAGCATTCCACCAACTGTACGTAAGAAAAATAATCAATGTGTTTCTGTTTTCACTGCCTCCCTAACTACTAATTAGTAGTCAACTGTGAAATATACAGTTCATTGATTGACAACTGCACCAGCAACAACTCTTCAGACAGTATCATCATATCTTTTGAGTTTACAGAGGATATCAATCTCTTAAATACACAGGCACAACTCCTTTCGCCTCCGGAATCCAAACCCTAGAGATAAAGAATTGAGCAGACAAAAATGGATTATGATGCTATGTGGTAGAAATGGATTGGGTATCACGATTGATTTAAAGATGAGACCAAACCCACGTACCAAAACACGAAGCTATGATGCTTGGATGGTCTAAACCGGAAATCTCTTTGCACTGATCTTCCGCTAGCAAGTAATTCTGATTTGGCCAGCATCAGTTTATCATCCAACTAAATCATTGCTTCTAAAATTAGTAGATCTTGTAATATATGGCTTAGACGAAGATTTGAAAACCCATAAGCTAGAGAGAAGAAGAAGAAGAAGAAGAGAAGACATATCTTACCATTGACATGTCTGTTTCTGCCATAATTGTAAGAAACTCAGTCCTGTAGGGTCTGCCAGAGAATCATCTGAACAGAGGAAACCAAAATCATTTAAACTCAAACTCTCTAAATCAATAGTCACGAAATAGTTTGATGATTATGACTTTTGCGCCGAAATTACCTTTGGATCAAGGATGAGCATATCAACGCCCATGAGTTCACCGCCTTTCTTAGTGTTAGGGGCTTCCAATAATCAAATGAGTCTTGTCTGAACCATTTGTTTGTAGCTGAGGGGATGAAAGCAGAAAAGTAGAAGGTCTGGAATCGGAACAGAGTAAAAGAACGGTATTTACGCTTTCACGTTTAACTCTGACCTAAAGACGTTTTAATGCATGTGGATGTTACAGAGAGATGACTGAAGTTTTAGTTTTCTGAGAAAATTGCTGCTATCGAAGGAGGAATGTGAGAAGACGGAGAACCTATTTTCGAAGGACTTGATAATAGGGTATACAAAAGCCCAACAAAAAATGTGGTTAAAAGTCCAACCGAAGCACAACTTCAAATCAAGAAACGTTATTTCATTTTGTAGAATCCACGTGGCATAATTTGCCCACCTCTATTTTGCTGAGTTGGATGGCTTAAGAAGGGAGAAAAGTCTCCTTTATTATATAAGATATTGATCCATTAAATGTCCAGTATAGAATTCCAACACCTTGTACTAGATGAAGGTTTTCATCGAACTATCTGAAACTAAATCCCATTTCAGAATTAGTAGTAACAATTTTTTTGTGTACGAGTATAATTGGGTCAACAAAAGAATTTTTTTATCATATTTTGATCATATATAACTTAGTTCAACTTAATTTTCCTCTCTCTAGATTCCAATGAAAAATCGTTACCAAATAAATGGATTAGTCCAAATCCACCATAAATTAATATTGATTTTTTTTTGATGTAGATATTAAAACCACCAAAACAAGAGTTGCATAATGTTGTTACAAAAACTTAAAAACGCAAATAGTTATGAAAAAAACTGGCCAATATATAGAGGCTATTGAGCCAAACAATAATACACAAAAATAAACCGTTCACACTTCCAATAGATGGAATCTGGTGGTGTATTTTTTTCTGGATTATGTATGCAGTGATACAACTTCTGCAGAAATTATACCGTTATCAAGAACTAATCAAATTATTTTACTCAGTCCTAATTATACTTGCGAAATTGGAAATTCTGTTATCAAGAACTAATCAAGTTATTTACAAAATATTTATGTTGGTTAATCTAATTGATATCTAGTGAATTTTTTTTTGTCAAACTATTGATAAACTCTGTTCTTTTTACAACAATTTCCTGTTGGTTAAATATCATAGTTTTCCACCTTTTTTCTTTTCAAAAAAAGAGAGAAAGAAAAACTATAATATTTAACCAACAGAAGACTGTTGCAAAAAAAATTCACTATCAATAGTTTGAGAAAAAAAAAATTCACTAGTTATCAATCAGATTAACCAACATATTTTTTTGTAAATAACTTGATTAGTTCTTGATAACAGAACTATTGGTTCTTCTTTTTAAATAGAGCCAAAACATTCTCACAAAAAAAAAAATGTAACATCCCGAGTTGTGATATACAGAAAAAATTAAGAGGATTGATTTGGATATCTATGTCACCAAAGTGCACTTACTTTTTCGGGAGCACATCCAGAGAGAACTCCAGAGTTAAGTGTACTTGAGCTGGAATAGTCAAAGGATGAGTGACCTATCGGAAGTGATTTTCGATACCGTGTAAGTGAGGCCAAAGCACAGAGAAATGTCGGGTGGTGATTGCATGGTCAGTAAACATGACTATATAGCTTTGGAAAATTAACGGACCGACCGTTGGAACGGGATGGGGCCCACGGGCCGAGAGAACGGGCGTGGGTGGTCCATTAGCCGTGGACGGTCAGAGCGTTACAAGTGTAGGTCAATTAGTGACAGCTTAGCTTGTGGAGAGTTGTTGAAGGATGGAGGTCTTGGGTTTGGGTAACACCAAATACATCAATAACCTACCGGTGGATGTGGAGACAGTTCCTCCCACGGTGAGGGGTTAGGGTCGGTGCGCTGCAGCGCTTGTGAGCCACATGATGGATTGTCACAAAAAAGGCAAAACATAAGTTACAAATTCAGATTAATTATTAGTTTAAATCAAACACACTACAGTCATGTTCTTGTAACGCTCAGACCGTCCACGGCTAATGGGCCACCCACACCCACTCTCTCGACCCGTGGACCCCATCCCGTTCCAACTTAATTTTCCAAAGCTTTGTAAATCATCTTCCAAACAAATATCACAAGGCATCTTCTTCCTCACACAATGTCTACATTCAGAAAAATGACAGGGGACTAAACATCTCAACCACCTACTGCCTCTGTAATTTTAATGTGGAAAACAGAGATCATCTGTTTCTTCTCTTCCCTTGGAGTGAAACGATCTGATCTTATGTTTTGTGCAGGCTAGGTAGTTAGGATCACTCGTTCCAAACTTCGACGGCTCTAATGGAATGGTTCTCTATCAAAGTATCGTTAATGCATAGTATAACTAAAGCCGTGACGTCCGTATGTTTACTCTGAGTCTCCTCCACCGCCGTGGTGTTGCAATCCGATGCAAGATATTTTGGAGAATCACATTGATGAGATACCACATGAGGAAGAAGATGATGTGGCCATCTCCACAAAGACCATTTCATACGTTATGTTATTTATGTTTTGGTTTTCACTTGTGGATTATGTTCCCATAATTATTGGATCGTTTCTTTGCACACCTCTCAAGTAAGTAGTTAGTTATTTAACTTAGATTGTATTTAAGCATGAGTTGAGTTAAATGAGAATATGAAAAAGAAAATTGTGGTAACTTGTTTCTTAAGTCTTTGGGACCTAACAGACATGTCTTTGTAAAGCCTTCAAACATCCAGACATGTTGCATCATTATTCTCACCCAAGAGGATGCTCTAAATCTCATTAGTTCATGTGGAGTTAGTTATGATGCATCATGTTTTCTTCTAGCTCTTTATCATATGTGATTATTGTATTATCTTTTTAGCAATACATCTCTTTTGCATTCTTATTGTTCAAGTTTCTCATTGCAAGAGAGAAGAAGGAAGGTAGGGTTTGATAACTAGGACTTGAGGATTTTTTTTTAAGTTTTGTCTAGTATTTGATTAAACATAGAGTTAACAGATGTTTATGGTTTACTAGTGATAATTAACGGCTGATTTTTGAGTAGGTTAAATGATCTAATCCGCATATATATAAGATTAAATTGACCAATTTTAAAAGGTTTGTTATTTAAATTACCCAAAATCAAGTTTAAGATTTTTTTTTTTTTTTTTTTTATTCAAGATTACTTTAGTGGTTTTCTCTCTCTCTGTATATATATATATGTATGGAATAGATCATAGAGACTAGAGAGTATCATCAGGTCACTCCGATGAACAAAAGAAAATACAAAAACTCTTTTGTACATTTTTAATTTGCCCAACTCTTTTGAACTTGGTCGATAATATATCCAATAAATATGGCGAAAGTCATATGAAAATAAAGACAAAACCCTTGTCATTTAGTTATTCTTATTTATTTTTCAATTGATCTGTGCGTGATTTAATCAAGGGGGTAGGGCAGCCAAGGGGTAAAACAAATAATATTTTTCGTCGTTTTTTTTGGTTATTCGTAACGAATAATATTTTTTTCTTAACTTCCTTGTTCTTTTATGAAAAAATAAATAAATAATTTGGGTGTACCCAAACCACATGCACATATTATCCATCCAACAAGTATCTGGTAGACCCAGTTATTGAGCACTGGGCAAGTAGCTACCATCCCTTCTCACAAAAACGGAGTGATACTTCCTAATTACGGCATTTGCTTTCGCAACTTGTTAGCATCTATTTCTTTTGACATATTAGTATACTAGATTGATAGTACATTATTCTTTGTACATATATAAATATTTTTTGCATTGTTAATCATAGTACTTTACCAGCTAACAATGAACCAAAAAAGAAATGTAGTATCAGTATAATTTGCTATTTTGCCAATTCTTTGACAATGACAAATTTTAAGTTACATACAACTAAAATATCTTTGGCTATGAACCCTCACAAGACACCAAATGGCAAGTGTGTTTCTAAAATCATATAACTAATTGCAATTTTGATACCTATTTTATATCGAAGTTTAATAAATAATTTTGGAATAATAGTACTTGTGTGAACGGGATACTTTTTTTAAGAGATGACCTTTATAAGGAGTTTTGAATAAATGTAATGTAAATCTATATCATTATAAACTCGACCATAAACTGAAATGACTTGATTACAACTATTTTGGTTGAAACATACGATATCCGTAATATATATATTTTGTCTCTACAGCCAAAGATAATGTAGCTATGAAAAATATGTTGGACGGAATGAATTATCGTATTCAACATGAAAATAACAACACTGTGGCTTTTTGACATACATCATATACGAAATTAAACCAAAGCTCCATTAAAAATATCACGAAAGGACGATACACATATTGTTATTTTCATGTTTACATATAAAGAACCCTTACCTAGAAATATATTTATGTATACACCATACGATTTCATATATATACGTTGAGATATAAACAAGAAAAAGAGGATGGTTCGAGTGCTAACATGTAATGCCGGTCACCGGCCTCTTAATGATATCGCGATCATAGTTAATGCAAAGAGTGGTTGTAAAGTTGAATCTACAAAAGAGAGAATTTGTCTTTATAATTTCCAAAGCTTTCATGTGGCAAAGATTGGCCGACAGAGACATTTTCACTTGCATGAAGACAAACTTATAATGTGCAAATCTTTCATTACATTATTTATACATCATTTCACGTACGAACTATGTCAACTTTGTATAATATGGATTTGGAATTTTTCGAGACAGACAAATAATAGTGATAACTTGGATTTATACAAGAAGTGAAGGACTAATAACTATTCGTTGACAATAGCTAGCTTACCAAGTGAATTCGCAATCTACTGTAAACCCGAGCAAAGATCGTTGACAATAAATTTTAAACTATTTGAACATGGAAAAGATCATATACCGACCAGTCTATGGAGACAGTATGCATAGAAGAAATCTATGTAATGATATTACTGGAATATGCCCACCAGTAGTTAAATCTATAGTGAACATATATGTCGAAAAGAAAATTTATTTTATGTATAAATGTTTAGGTGGTAGACTACGGACAGATTAGATGATTAAACATAAATTAATTAGGAATCTGTTCTGGATATTGCAGACGATCGACATATATATATATATATATATATATATGTAATCTCAATTACAATCTAGGATGAGCTTAGATTAGATATACATTTTGTATCTTTAACCCCAACATTTATGTTTTATTTTCTTGATGTGATAAGCATCGTTTTCTTCTTCTTTTTATCACAACGCCTCTTTTCGTTATCTTCATTCTCTTTCTCGACTTCTCTAATTATCTTTTCAACCATACTAAAAAAGGATTCCTCGCAAACAATTGAATCCGTCTTTTCACACAAAATGAAGATGAGATATTCTTTAAAAAGTGAATCTTATTCCCAAAATCATATCTTTGTTGTTTGTTAGTGTTAATCAAAACTTAAATTTATTAATCTTCAGTCGTCTAATACTTAATAAATTGGTATATATATTAGTCGGTTAGTTTTCTTCATATAGGTGGTGGATGTTACTATATACTTACTATATTACTTAACTATATAGTACATATCACTTGATCATGATCTTCTTAATATTGTTACACTAACACATATGTTAATAGCCTAACAACTAATAAGTAAAAAGCTCTTTCCAAGACTTCGATCAAATTCATGAGAAAGAACGTCGCCTTAGAAACATAAAACGGGTTTTACTTAATGGGCCAGATTACTTCAATGGGCCTATAATACTACCGTAAGAAGCCATTTATCATAATTCCATTTTTCATATCACCTTCTTCTTGCTATGCTACGGCTTACTAATTTGCTATAAAAAAAGTACACGTGTCAGAGTAAATTGTATTCTATTTTCTGTTTCGCATGAAATTGGTGTCTGAAAACATCTGCTGTATTTCACGCTTGCAGAAGTTTTTTTTTTATGAAAAATGAAACAGATTGTAAAAATGGTGTCTTTCACCACAAGATATCCACCTGGTCTCAACACCCATCAATCTCAGCTACCACTTGTAGAATATCACACCTGAAATCATCAACTAATGGGATCTCTGTCCTAAGACTATAGCATGAAAAGGAAATGAAAATTCAACCTTTAATCCAGTACTTAAACATACAAAACGCTTATGGATTAGCGAGAATGAATAAAGGAAACCCATGAATGAAAAAGGCTTACTTACTTACTGACCTCAATTTGATTCGAGCCTCTGAGGGAGACGACCAGAGCGATGCTTTGACATTCCTCAAGCGTGAAGTCCTGCTCCCAAGCCCACTTGTTTCAGTTATGTATTTGCATGAGTAGAGGGGTGTGAATGTCATTCAACAATGGTTCATACTAGTTTAACTTTTAAGTGTAAGAGGTGTTTGCAGTAAGTGTATTCACTCACACCCGTTGATATTGATCATGATTTAGATTGCTCGTTACGGTTTCGTCTATGCAAATGTAACTAGTTTTGTTGGTCGGATTAATCTTGTTCACTTGCCTGTGTTGTCTTCTAGTGATGTAACTCTGGAGGGTTTTTTTTGGTCTAATGGAACTCTGGAGTTGGTTGATAGAAAGGCGCCTGATGATGAAGCTTCTGGGTCGGTGGCTTGGTCTGCAAGTTTTATAAACTCATAATAAACCCAAATCTATCAATATCCGTTCACGTGGGTCTATAATCTATTTTCTCTTTTATTAAGTTAGAGTTCTTAACAAGAGACTGTGATTCTTGGTTCAATCTCACTAATTTATCAACTCCAGCATGTGTGTTCAGAGAGTCCTGAAATTCCTATTGCTTAAATTCCAACATGTGTGCTAGAAAGTTTTTTTTTTCCTGCTCTTACTCAGTTCCTCTGGATATATAAAAAGGCCTCCTTAACAATAATCTCAGTTCTCTTGAGGGATACATGGCATGGCGGGATACTATGATCTTGTTGGTTTTGAGATCAAGGCATCTATATTTCCTCTGAATATCTCAATGTATATACAAGGCATTATATAGCCCAAGTGGTTACACAAGATCAGGGATCCTTAACAAACGTAAGAGATATATACGAAAAATATAAACCGAATTGTAACAAAATATTCCTTATTCTATCACCCTCCTTCAGTTCAATCGTTCGGTTTGCGTACGGTTAAAATGGTCTTGAATTCATTGAATAAGGATCTAGGGAGGCCTTTGGTGAATATATCAGCGTACTGAAGAGATACAAGAACATGCGTTACTTTAACCTCGCCTACAACAACTTTCTCTCGGATGAAATGGAGGTCGAGTTCCACATGTTTGGTGCGTTGATGTTTCACTGGGTTTGAAGCAAGGTAGACCAAGCTGATATTGTCACAGTAGACAATGAAAGCTTTTGAAATCTTCCATCCTAGCTCAAGCATGAGGTTTCTTATCCAACAGAGCTCGGAGACTGTGTTAGCTACGCCCTTATATTCAGCTTCTGAGCTTGATCTTGAGACAGTTAGTTGTCTTTTGGCATACTAGGAGATGAGATTTGGCCTTAAGAACACGCAATATCCTGATGTTGAACGCCTTGTGTCGGGGAAGCCTTCCCAGTCGGCATCAGAATAAGCTACCAGACTATCAATCTTTCCTTTAAAGAGTTGTAGACCTTCAGAGATAGTACCTTTTATATATCTCAGAATGCGGCGAAGAGCTTGGAAGTGTGGCTCGCGTGGACACTGCATATAGAGGCATATTTGGTGAACAACATAAGAGATATCTGGTCTGGTGAAGGTGAGGTATTGAAGAGCACCAGCAAGACTTATGCAAGCTGTAGGATTCGCAACTGGATCTCCATCTTCTGAGGAAAGCTTACTGCTCAGGTCGACCGGTGTAGCTAATGGTTTGAAGTCAGCCATGCCTGCTCTTTCTAGGATCTCCTTTGCGTATTGAACTTGACTGAGGAACATACCTTGCTTGTTGTAGTTGACCTTGATGCCCAAAAATGTTCCACTTTCCACGAATCTGTCATTGGAAACTCCTTTTTGAGAGCATCTGTAATGCGAACCAGCAAGGATTGAGAGGAAGCCGTGAGTAATATATCATCAACGTACAGGAGAATGTATGCGATTTCTGTCTTGTTCCTGAAAATAAAAAAGAGAAGTATCTGCCTTGCTGGTGAGAAAGCCAAGGCTAGTAATGAACTTAGCAAAACGTGAATTCCAGGCACGTGGCGCTTGCTTGAGTCCTATATCGCCTTGTGAAGTTTGCAGACATGATTTGGATTTTGTTTGTAAACAAACCCTGGAGGTTGGTACATAATGAATGTCTCTTCCAGCCCATGGAAACACTTACGTCGAGGACTGTCCGTATAGTAGCAGGCTTTACTACAGGACTGAATGCTTCTGTGAAATCAACTCCAGCTTCCTGATATTTTCCATTAGCCACTAATTGCGATTTGTGTCCCTTCTGCATCAAATTTATGTTTAGAAAACCACATAGATCTCACAATATTTACTCCTTTAGGTCGTGGTACCAAGCTCCAAAATCTAGTATCATAGCATCATGCTCATCAGTCATTGAGGGGTTCCAACTAGGATCGGAAAGAACTTGAAGATATCTTTTTGAAAGAGGAGATTTTGTGGAGGTGAGAAGAGAGAAAACCTGTTTTGGCTTATGAACTCCTGCTTTTGCACGAGTGGTCATGGGGTGACCAGCTTGTTGCGCATTTACAGTAGCCGGAGGTGGCTGAGAGGTGATCGCAAGAGGTGGAAGAGATGGTGTTTGGGCAGGTGTTTGAAGAGGCATTTGGAGAAGAGACTTTAGCAAAAGTGAAGTATGATCTTGTTAATCAAGAACACAATTAGAGTTTGCAATATTTTTTATTTTCTCTGCAGCTAGAAAGATAGATTCCTTGAAATGAACATGGCGGGATACTATGATCTTGTTGGTTTTGTGATCAAGGCATCTATATCCGCGGTGATTTGAAGGGTATCCCAAGAACAAAAAGGTCGTAGAACGCGGTGAAAGTTTGGAAAGATGAGAGTGGTTGATGTTAGGAAAGCATAAACATCTGAATCCCCTTTAGTGGTCATAAGTTGGTTTCGTTTGAAAGATGAGAGTGGTTGATGTTGAATTGCAGCGACGGAATAATATTGAGGGTATGAGCTGCAACATGAAGTGCTTCAACCCAATATTGGGGCGAAAGCTGAGCTTGAATGAGAAGAGAGCGAACGGCGTATCGATTATTGTGCGAATCATTCTTTCCGCATTGCTGTTTTGTTGAGAAGTATGAGGACAAGAGTATCGAGCCACAATGCCATTCTCTGCAAAAAAAAATTATCGAAATCCATGTTTCTACATTCACCTCCATTATCACATTGGAAGGATTTGATCTGAGTTTTGAAAATATTTTTGACATAGGAGATGAAGTGAAGAAATTTCGAAAACAGATCACATTTACGACGAAGAGGATAAACCCATAACGATTGAGTGTAGTGATCTAGAAAAAGAGCAGAATATTGAATCCCTGAAATACTTGAAACATGAGAATACCAAATATCTGAATGAACAATATCAAAAAGAGATTTATTGAATCATCAGAAGAAAAGAAAGGTTGTTTTATGTGTTTCCCCAATACACAAGAACGACAATGAGAATCAATTTTTTCTTTATTACTAATACCCGAATTTGCAGTGAGAATAAACTTGAGAGAGGCATTATTGATGTGGCCGAGACGCTTGTGCCACAGATTAGGCGACGAAGCAAGGAAAGCTGTAGAATGAGAAGCTTTATTAGTGGATGCTGGAAGAGGATAGAGATCTCTGATACTTTCACATCGGAGAAGAATCTTTCGAGTGAGAAGGTCCTTCACAGAAAAGCCAAAAGGATATTTTGATAATTTGCGAACAAATATTAGATATTTTGATAATTTAGGTGTGACTAACACATCATTTAAAGAAAGAGAACGAGTGTGTGTTGAGATAGAGGAAGAACCAACAGAAGTAACCAGAAGTTTGAAACCATCCCCTACAAAAACTGAGTGCTTGATGTTATGTTTAAGAGAAGCTTGGAGTATACCTGGATCAGCTGAAAGATGTGCAGTGGCACCAGAATCCATATACCAAGATGGATCCATCAACATTTATGTGGTGTAAGCTTGCGGCAGAGCTGTTGGCTGGATGTCAGTGAGATAAGCTTGTTGTTGTTGATTTGCAGGTGCAACGGGTCCACAGTAAGTTGGAGGTTGAGCAAAAGGAGTCCAGTTTGCAAATTGTTGTGGCCAAGCAAGATACTGTCCATTCCAAGCATTCGGAGGCATCCACATTGGGTAGGTTGGTCGAAAACCAAAGTTAAAATCAATTGACAATTAGTGGATTGGCCCAAATCACTTATATATTACTCATGTCCCTTTCATATTTCCAATGTGAGATCTTTTATCTCAACACCGGCCTCCCTCGAGATAATGGTGGGTCTAACCATTAGACTCGAAATTCATCATACCTCCTCCGAGATAAATGCTTTTTTTTAGCTATCTCGACGGAACTGAGCCTTCTATGGGCCATCAACTAATATGATTATCAGGCCACTGTCCGGACCTAATTAAAGGGTCAGGGCGTGGGCCCGCTCTGATACCATAAAGAATGATATATTTCATCTAAATATCTCAATGTAAATACAAGGCATTATATAGCCCAAGTGGTTACACAAGATCAGGGATCCTTAACAAACGTAAGAGATATATACGACAAATATAAACAGAATTGTAACAGAATATTCCTTATTCTATCAAAGTGATGTTACCAGATTTTGTATCGAGGATCCATAGATACGTGGAAGGTTCTCTAGATCCTCCGATGAAGTAGATACTTGATCCCGCTACGACGGTTGAAGAACCGTAGTTATGAAGCGAGAAGGGTGTTGAATTTGGAATTAAACGATACTTCATTGTTGCTGTTTCCTCGGTTGGACGGAGAGTGAACCAATGGGAGGTTATGTCGTCTTCTTGGAAATATACATAGAGGGTGCACTTGTGAGGGACGGATCGTAGTCCTTTGAACTCAGACAAGCGGACAAACGATCTTATGTTTTTGGATACCCAAGAGAGGCTTAGGTGATAGCTTCTTGGGACAAGGGCTAAACATCTTAGAATGATTTCGTCAGGCAGTGAAGAAAGCGACGGCGGAGGAGGAGGATTGGTTCTGTATTTTCTCAATGGCTCGTCGACTTTGGAGTTGAACATCTTCTGTGTTTTGACCGAAAATGTTCTCTAGTTTCCCAAATGGCATGGTGTAGCATTTTAGTCTAAAAAAAATCCTAGAAAATGGCATTGTGCGAGAAAACAGCAAGATGAATAATATTGGTGTGTAGTCATCAATTATTTTGATGTGAATCTTACTATTGAGTTGGAATTTTTTTTTATAATTGAATGTTATATTTAATTAAAAAAGATATTTTTACATCAAATGTGTCTTTAAAAAAAAAAATCCAAACAAAATGAAATCTATTTTCTCCTATCTTTTAGATTTTATAAACTCAAAGATTTTCTTTTATCTTGCTTCAAACCAATATGCCATCCCTTCTCTAAACTCTTTGTCTCTTTTCCTTTGAATAAGAGTGAGTTTGCTCCTTATATTCTTGTCAACCATCTTGATCAAAAGATAGTCCTTCTCCATACCTCCTTCTATTCCTCTCTTTCCATATGGTATGAACTGCTATCTGAAGAACGTATTTAATGATGACAATTTCATCTTCCTAACCGTAGGATCCCTCATTAGTCTCAACAGCCTTGTCCAATTTACTGTGTAATTGTTCTTCAGAACTCCTCTCATCAAAGCGTCCCAAATTTGGCCAGAGTAAACACACTCAAAGAAGAGATGTTCCATAGTTTCCAATGGCTCATTGCATTAGACACAAGAAATGTTTGCAGTGCAGCGCCATTCCAGTGTCTCATACGATGCCCCGTTGCAAGTCTTCCCTTCATAGCAATTCACAAGATGAAAGAGTATCTTGGTGTTGTTAAGGAGTGATATTTGTGTGGCCTTTTTATACCAATGATCCCTTCATAGCAATTCACGTGTAAGCATTATGCAAGGACACAAAGCAGATATCAGAAATTCTTAATATTTCTGATCCGTTATGTCCAAACATTTATATTTGTGGTTTATTTTGATCCTACAAATTCTGAATACTCAAAGTGTTTTTAAATATTCATAATTTTTTTATTATAAAAATAAAAACAATATATGAAATTAATATTAAATAAACAAACTTTCATAATAAAATAAAATATACTAACAAGCATAATAAGAAAATGATATGTTAGCATTTGACTCAGCATAACAATTAAATTGGATATGTAATAGCCCAAAACAAAAAAAAAATTGAAAACAACTTAAAATAGAAAAATTAACCAAATTATATTCTAAAATATGTAGATATAATGATTTGTATATACAATTACATTACATATCTATAAATATACGAACTGGACCGGATATCCGGCTTTTAAAAAAATAACATTTTTGATTTGCTTCATTTTTTGGATATTATATTTTGCTATTTTCTCTGATTTGAAGTTTCATGGGTATCCAAATTTTTTGAATCAAGTCAAAACGAACAACGAAAGATCAAATTTAACACCTAAAATGCCCAACCCTAATAAGGACCATATTTATAAGTTGATCAATTCAGTCTATAAAGCAAACAATTATAAACAATCAGAACTTATAAATAAATAAATAAAATAATATTGTAGTCAAACTGAAAAATTAATTGAAGCAGAGTAGAAATTAAGTCTCTGCTTACTTCTTTTAAGAGAAAATCTTATTTTAACCTTGAAAATGAAATATACATGCAGTTTAATATTTTACTTAAAATTTTTTTTACTAACACTTAACGATCAAATATCAGACTTCAAATGTGTTTTCTGGAAAACAAAATTTATGCAGCAGTGAGACATTTTTCAAAACCAATATTAAGAAAATCAGTTTTAGTTATTATTTAATTATTTATGATATAGTTAAAAAATCGATATTTTTTAAAAAAAAATTAAGAAATTGCAACAATTTAGGAAAACTAAATATATATATATATATATATATATATTAAAATGAAAATATCTTCACTACTTTGAATTTTACTAAATATATTTTACATCTCCCAATGTTGTATTTAAAATAACTTTTTTTAATTATAATTTGAGAAAAAAACTCATTTTAAGCCTTTGGAAAACTCATTTTAACATTAAAAGGTTTAGGAAAAGAAAATTTATATTTAAAATTTTAATATTTCACTTTGTACAATTTTTATAATTTTAATTTTTACATAATTTAATATATTCAAACTCTTTTTATTTTTCAAAATTTCTATTTTGTTTTCCCTAAATTTTTAAATTTATTAATTTTGTAAAAATGTATATTTTCTTAACTATATAATCAATAAAAAATTTTGAAGTTACTGTTCAAAATTTAAATGTTACGATATCGAATATAGCTAGTGTTCCATCAATTTTTCTTGGTGGAAAACGCATTTGAGGTTTGATATGATAAAATTGAGTTTAAAAGCTAGAGGTGTTAGTGAAAAAGTTGAACGTTTGGATTGCGTGTGTGTAAATTTGAAGATTAAAAAATGAGATTTAAACACATTAAAGAATTTCAAAATATAACTGCCTATATCTTTCATCTCACAACATTTGAAAACTGAAGCTTAAAACGGTTATATATTCTCAAACACGAAAAAAAGATGGGAGATTATGGTTTTTGTTTTCGTTGAAAATGTGTGCATATAATGAAGCCAAAGATAACAGAAGCACACAAAAGGAATCAGCTTAAATGTGATAGAAGATCCTATGGTTCTTACAAGCAAGCAACATTTTTGAAACAAAGCATATGCCTCTTTCCAACAAAGTTGAAACAAGTTCATTTCATAATTTGGTTCAATGATAGATCCTTTCTAATTACCAAACAACTTGCTTTCAAGAACAAAGATACTATGATCAATCACTCGGAAACAGATAAACAATGCAGAAAACGAAACGAATATGGCACTGTAGCCACAATACCAGACCAGTCAATCGTCCCACAAATCGTTTCTCCAGCTCTATGCAATGAGACAAACTCACACAGAACATTCCTGGCAACTGCGACATCATTTCCATTTGGGATACCATTGGAATAGAAAACCACAAGCCTTCCCTCGTATTCCGCCATGGAATCCGCATAAAGGTAAAACAGCTGCTTCCCATCACGGCCCACCAAACTTCTCCACACATTGAGCTTTGTATTAAACCACATGATCCCACTCCAGCCAAAGCAAGCATAGAGAACATCTTCCACCACACACACGCAACGCTCTATCTCACTTAACTTATCCTTTCTTCCACGTTCAAGTCTCTGGCTTACCATAAGAGCCAACCGTTCTCTTCCACATTCCCTCGGGTTGTACACATTAATCTCCTCGAACTCCACCATAAAGATTTTCCGCTCCACCGAGGCGCAGCACCGTGAGATTTTACGCACCTTCTCCATCCCAGCAGATTCCCACGTTTCGGATTTCAGATCATAAACTTCTACTTCCATTCCGTAGTCTGAGACTCCGCCTCCGATTACGTATATCTTCCCGTCGACCACTCCCACAGCTGTTTCGCCTTTTACTCGACGCACGGTCATGCTTGGTCCTTGAGTGATGCTACCAGATTGGGTATCAAGGATCCATAGATCCGTGGAAGCTTCTCTACATCCGCCAATGAAGTAGATATTTGATCCCACTACGACCGTTGAAGAACCGTAGTTATGAGGCGAGAAGGGAGTTGGGTTGGGAACTAACCCATACTCGGTCGTCGTTTCTGTTTCCTCAATGGGACGGAGAGTAAACCAGTGAAAGTTCGGATCGTTGTAGTATTCTCGAAAACATACATAGAGAGAGCTCTTCTTGGGTCGCAACTTGGTGAGCTCAGGTGAGCGGACAAGGGCTCTTAGGTCTTTTGAGACCCAAGAGAGGCTTAGGTGATAGATTCTTGGGACAAGGGCTAAGCATCTCAAAACCATTTCGTCAGGCAGTGAAGAAAGCGACGGTGGCGGAGGAGGATTGGTTCTGTATTTTCCCGGTGACTCGTTGGCGTTGTAGCTCAAGGACATCGTTGCGTTGACGGAAGATGTTCTCTAGTTTAGTTTCCAAAATGAAAAGAACGCTTGAACATGGCACGTTGTGCGAGAAAACATCATGATAAAAAATGTATGTTTTTTTCCAGGTTAAGTCATCGATTATTTTAATGTGAAACTTATTATAGATTAATATCAACTCGAATAATGAAAAATGATGTATGACCATTACAACGATGGCAAAAGTCACATTTTTGTTAATAGATGAAATTTCTTAACCTTTTTATACGAATGATTCCACCAAGTCGTAAGCATCATACTTATAAGATGGTCAATTTAATATATAAACCAACAATTATAAACAATCAGAGCTGATAAATAAAATAATATCATACTCGGACTAAAAAATGGATTGAGATCCATATTGTATAACTTTTGGTTTCATATACGTTATTTCATTATAATTGGCATAATTTTATATTTATAATGAAATAAAATAAAATATTGTTTACTATTTTATGATTTTGATTATTAAATTTATTTATGTAATATTTAAAATAACAATAACAGTTTTAACATCCCAAATCTCTACAGCCCAGAGTCTAAAGCAACACTCTAAAACAAAAGTAGTTACCAATCTGATCCA
This sequence comes from Eruca vesicaria subsp. sativa, assembly GCA_932364175.1. Taxonomy (NCBI): domain Eukaryota; kingdom Viridiplantae; phylum Streptophyta; class Magnoliopsida; order Brassicales; family Brassicaceae; genus Eruca; species Eruca vesicaria. The sequence goes on along the minus strand of CAKOAT010119598.1, from coordinate 191,026 downwards.
TAGTCAAGGTTAAGATCTTTTTATTTAATTCATTAAAATCTTACTATATATAATTGATAAGTCACTTTAATGAATTTTTTCTTAGGTGACATTCAGGTGCAATGTAAAATTAATTCTCTTAATTTGATTGGTTGTTAGTATTTGAATTTTTTTAATTTTTTTAAAATTAATAATCCTAAAATTACATAATCTAACATATATTACCAAACAAACAATTAACCACCTTAAGCACATATGAATTAGTAGATTTTTTTTATAGAAACAATTAAATATCACATATTCCATTATAAAAAAATAGAATATACATAAAATACATATTCTATTATAGAAATAAGTATCTAAAAATTTTAAAATTAATTCTATTAATAGAGGATAAATAAATCATACATTACAGAAAACTAATTAACCTAAACCTGAAAATATTTCTTATACTCACGCACTATATATATGTATTTTTAAAATATGTTCAATATACAAAACAGTCAAATGTACAATTTTAAAAAAGTTCCAATCATTTTCCAGAGATAATGTTGATGGTATAGTTGAGTTATCACTTTAAAAATGATTTAATTATTTTTCTATTTAAACAAAAAAATTATATGGTAAATCATTTTAAAAATATTAATAAAAAATTATTATAATATAAAATTACAAAAATTAGAACATTATATTAATACGAGACTAGAGTTAATACTCTATTCATATAATTCTTATAGCTTTTGAGTATAACAAAATTGACATGTTTATTTTTAATAAGAAAAAAAGACATAAATAAAAAACATGAGTGAATAATAATAAATTTTTTTTGTTGAATTCTACATTATTCTATATTTTTACAGACATAATTTTATATTTGTATACCGAAATAATTATTTACGTATTACTATAATTGTAAACTAATTAGTTTTAGGTGTTTATACAACATAAAGAAAATATGAGCAAGGAAGATAAATGTAATAATTTCTAAAATTATTAATGTTGAAGATGCAAAATATAATATAAATTAAATTTAAAATTATTTTAAAATAATGTTAAGTATTATCTGCAGTATAATAAACTTTTAAAATGTATGATAACATAGTTATAACAAAATTTATACAAATAGAAACATAGTATTTTGATATATCAAAATTTTTGACCTCACATTTATATTAAGTATCTATGTCTAAAATAACGAAATCAAATAATTTTAAAATTTAGATATTTTTATGATATATAATTAGTTAATCAGATTTTTTTTGAAATACAGTTAATTATATTTACTTAAAATAGTTACGCACTGAAGTAATTAAAAAACTGAAAATAATATTTTTAAAAATAATTATTTTTAATGAAATCTTGGGCAAATTAATCAATGATTGATAAGATAGTGTGAAGATTAGAGAAATTTTAATAATGAATTTGTTTGGTTAACCAATTGTGAGTTTTATGTTAAACGCTAAATGAAAAATATGTTAGAGAGTGAAAAAAAGAGGGAGAGTGATAATGATGATGAGAGTGAGGATTATGATCATGATGAAGATGAGAGAGAATATAACTGAGAGACTGAATATAAGTGAGATAGATTATAAAATCATTTATTAATACTATGTGAAAGTGTTTTGAAGATTTAACAAAATCTGGTAAAAAATGAAAACTTTGCAGCCAAAAAGAACAGAGAGAGTTTGAAAGTAAAATATTGAGCACTATAATAAGGATGAGAATAAGAAAGTGAATATAAGTGATTGTGAGAGAGTGAAAGTAAATTTGAGAGATGTAAGATTATTTGATCAACCGAGAAAAAGAAAGAAAGAGAGCGAGAGAGATATAAAGACATACAAAAAGAACGCTAAGTGAGATACAGAAGAGACAAAACAAATGTGTGTAGAAAAACCACATGGAAAACAAAATGAGAAAGATAAAAAAGATATATAAGAAAAAATGGATTACTTGTGTAAGAGAGAAACATAGTATCTATACACTCATTTTAATTTTTATACGAGTAATGTATAGATTATATTAATGTCCGCACAAGCGTGCAGACCGTCCACCTAGTTTATATTATAACATAGGAGTTTCAAGACTCCTAAGCATGCCACATCAGCATCGTTGTTGGTCCCACAAAGAAAAAAAGTGTAGATCAAGAATACGAACTCATGTTATTTACTATTTGAACAAAGTCTTTACCACCAAACTACTATTAATACTTGATATATTCTACGAATACTAGACTATAATATCTAACTTATTATATAAATAAAATAAAATATTTAAAAAGATCTCGTTTCCCTGATTTATTTCCGATTAATTATTAATTCGCTAGGAATTCATAATCTGCCCAACTAATGCCTAGCATCCTTCCAAACATGGTTTCAGACTAATCTAAATACAAAGTGACTATTTGTGTTTTCATGAATCAGTTTCTTACTCTACCTCTACATCTCCCATTTTTTCTCTTTTAATAAATTAGAACCACGTTCGTAACACCTCATGCATTCTGCTTAATATATATTGTATCTAAACGGAAGAATCCTTCATCTCTGATTCTCTCATCAATTCATTTTCCAGTCGAATTTTATTACATCTTCTTGAAAATGATTTCATCTTCAGTTTCAATTGCTAAAGATGTTATTTGCCTCTCAACTTCCTCCTCTCTCTACTTGGTCGAACTGCTCAGTTTGTGGTTGCTCGCGGCCTCTATTTTTGGGATTTAAGAAACATAAAAAATGACGTCATGGTAATTAGAGAAGATTGAGAAAAACATTGGTATTTAACAAGACTGCATAATGGATCCATTTTTTACTCCGTTAGTTAATAATATACCACGTTCGTAACAACTTCTACATTATGTTTAATATATACTCTATTTTCAAAGTATAGTCTCTTCCCTTATAAAAAAAATAATTTCATATTTTTTGAATATGGTCAATTTCAAAAGAAATATAGTCAATTATACAGTTCTTCAATCATTTGATATAGTCAACTATGGAATTCTTCAATCATTTAATATAGTCAATTATACAATTCTTCAAGCATCTAGGGGGGCTTATTGGAAATAGAATTTATGTAGAGTTTGAAAACTTTACAAGTTAAGATATTAAAAACTAAGTAGATTTGATGAATTCTTTACCAAGTATTTTGTATAAGTTATCATTGAGTGTTATTAATTAACATAGATTTCCATATATATTTTCTCTCCAAAATTTCTCTTTCGATAATAATATATACATGTTTTCTAAACAACTTCTTACTTTTTCATGAATTATAATTATCTGATATTCAAATATTTTTATAATGACTATTTTAACATTTTGTGTTATCTTGCTTGTTTCTTGTTTAATATATTCTATGATCTTTGTTCATATTCTTAGATCAATCTATTAATTTTCTCAAGATTCTTGTTAATGTTGTATTTAGTGATTTTGTTATATTAAGACAACATAGATAATACATAAGTTTTGTGTTTGTGTACATGTGTTTTTTGTTACATAGATTTTAAAATCTCAAGTAGGGGTGGGCACGGATCGGATATCCGGGTTTTTTAAGGTATTTGTGATTTGCTTCGAATGTTACGAATATCTAATTTTGGTATTTGCTTTGCTTCGAAAAAATACGGATATCCGGAAAAACGGATATCCGGAAAATAAATAGATATTTGCGGATATTTACTAATATTTACGGATATCTCATCTATTTTAATTAATACAAATGATCTTAAGATTTTGATACAAATTTACTTGGACAAAAATATTTTTTGCAAGATATATAAAATAAAAATTAAAAGAACTAGTGAATTTACATGTTTTGTAATTTTTTAAGTTTAAGTTACAATTATAATAACACAAAATTTAAAAAAAAAATATATAATTGTCATAAATTTTTTCTCTCTTTTATGTAATACTTTTATAAAAGTAATAATGTGAATAGAATTGTTCAAAATCATGTGCTAGAATAATAATTATATAAGTTTATACATTTAAAATTTTAAATATAATCAAGATATACATATATTTATATATTTCCGGATCGGATCGGATATCCGCTTCCCAAAATTTTAATATTTGTGATTTGCTTCGATTATAACGGATACTGAATTTTAGTATTTGCTTTGATTCGAAAGTTTACGGATATCCGAAATTTTCGGATCGAATCAAAACGAATAACGAATCGAATCAAATATAACGGATAAAATGCCCAGTCCTAATCTCAAGAGTATACATGATATTTGTAAAGTTCAATACTAGGAGTAAAACTAAAGGGAATTTATGTACTAGTAACAAGAGACTTTAGTAGAATTACAAAATTAACTAACAGTTAAAATTCCATAAACCAATAACAAATGATTCTAATAAGATTTTACGTATCCATAACCGAGTCTCTAAATTTTTAAAATCTTTTAAAATTTAACTACCAATAACTCCCCTAGTCAAGACTGTGACTCGACCTCCCTTCTCACCAATGGACACAAACTATGGCTCTAAAATGTTAGCTTGTGGCTCATCTAAACAGTTTTTAGATTTTATCATTTCCTAATGCATTGACTGACAAGCTACAGTTTGACAAGCTACAGTCAGAAACTTAAAACGAAATCCCCTCAATGAAATTCATTCATAATGGGTAGTTTTGACATGTATATAATGTGGTTATCGTTATAGTATACAAAATGAAAATTACTTTTTACTTTTTTGATTCTCGTCTGACTAATCATAGCTCCGGTTTAATGGGACGCCAAAATCCCTTCCGACCAACTAAAAACCGATCCTGATATATTTTGGTTGACCAATGAAGCGAATCAAGTATGGATTCAAGCTTCTTTATTGTTTCCATGGTGTCTTGCACCACAAGGTATCCACCTGGTCTCAACACCCTATCAATCTCAGCTACCACTTGTACAATCTCACACCTGGAATCATCAACAAGTGGTCTCTGCGTTAGGGCTAATATATCAAACCAGATTTCTTGTGACAAAAGCTACACAGTGACAAAAATTTTAAACCGAACCAAACAAGTTAAAAGCTTACCTTTGTGTGATATCTCCCAGGTAAAAACTGGAATGCAATAGATCGTATGTTCTAGGGTAAGTGTTCAAGGACTCACACCAATCGTGGTAAACTCCGATCAAGCCTCGATCAAAAACAACTGAGAGAGTGTCAGGTTTATCCACAGGAACAACATTCATCACCCAGAGAGGTCGGTTTATAAGTGCAGCAGCAAACCTATCACACCAAAAAACATACAACTCTGTCAACTTCTGGGTTTGTAATAAAAACCAGGATTCTTGTTTAAGTTTCAGAGAAATGTAAAAATTACCCGCCAAAACCGGCATTCATGTCCATCACATTCCGCACACTAGACCAGTTTACAGCTAAACGTTCAAGATAGACGTCAGACACAATCTCTGACCATTTCTCTGTATCTTTCTTGAATGTTTTCGCGTCAACCAAACCGGTTTGAGGTTTAACACTCACAAGCCGTTTAGGCCATAGTTCAGGCCACTTCTGGACACCTCCACTCGGTAGTTTGGAGATGCATTGGCGGAGAGGAGCATACCTAAGATTAAATCAAAAAGGATATGAAAGATTGAACATAGACATGTACTGTTATGTGAATGTGATATGAGTTTTTATACCATGAAGCATTTACTCCCTCTTTAACACAAAGAGGTGGTTCTTGCGTGCTACGTTTCTTATAGCAAGATTCTGAAGTTGGCTTTTGATATATCACAAGTCCGATCCCAGAGGAGTCAACCGTCTTTGCCACCACCTTCCAGCAAATGGATTTAGTCAGAGAAACCATTGCTGCAAAACAGAAACATAAAGATCAATACCAAATGTTGTATAACCAAATCAAGAACATGTTTGTAACCAACCAGTCCATATCTTGCTATCTCTGTCATTGTCTCGATAGACCGGTGTTGCAGACCATATAAAGAAACCTCCTGGTCTGAGTACTCTATTGAGCTCCAACAACGGTTTCCCACCTAACAACATCAAACCGAAAATGACCATGAAGCCTTGAAGCTTAAGCAGCGGTAAGAGAGAAGGAGACAAGTGTTACCATCAGCATCCCAATGGACTCTGCACCGAGCACAATGGATAAGATCAAACGCATTGCTAGGGAAAGTAAGCTGTTGTGTTCCAATGACAGAAAGTGTTGCAGGTATCCCTCGTTCTAACGCGAACTGAATCTGAGCTTCGTGTTCATCTTTAGGGGCAAAAGACATTGTAATGACATCTTTGTCCAGTAAGAACCCGCCAAAGCTAGCTACGCCACAACCAACATCTAATACAACCCTAATGTTTTTTCCCCATTTGATAACCGGTAAAGCCTGTGGAATGTGAAATGGATTCAACAAAAATATACACATATATATATATATATGTATGATTCTAGACAAACAGGGGAAAGGACAGTAATAAGTGCTAACCTTTTCGATGAACTCAACATAGTGAGTAACTCCGTATTTAAATTGAGTACCTCCTCCGGGAAAAACTAGAAACTCACCGTCTTTTTTGACCCAGTTTTGTTCCTTCTTGTATTCAACAAGCTTGGGGTGAGGAACATTGTTATACCATACCTACAAGATCATGCAATAAACTACTCAATTCATGTGAACTAATACAACGTCAACTCTTGGTACTAAAAGTAAGTTTGTTCATAATCCTTACACTCTGAATCTATCAGAAAGTTCCATAGGCATACTTTAGGCACTAAACTGAACTATAGTTGCAGGACTGAACTAAATCATCTATCTCGACAAAAAAAGATCAAAAGCTAGAATTTTTCAATATCTTACGAAAAGCAACTATACAAATTTTATATAGTACAAGATCATGCTTTAAATTACTTAATTCATGTGAACTAATACAACTTCTTCTCTTGGTACTTAAGTAAGTTTGTTTATAAAAGCCTTAAACTCTGAATTCATCAGACTGAAATTCGTTTTATCTTCTATACTTTAAGCACTAAACTGAAGACATGCCCAAACGGGTCACTTGCAGAACTGAACCAAATCAACTATCTTCAGATCAGGCAGAATCAAAAGCTACAACTTTTCAAAATCAATCTAACAAATAAAAAAACAATTAAAGAAATGTTCCAACTGCCAATCGTACAAGATCATTCAATAAATTACTGAACTCAAGTTGAACTAATACAGCTTCTTCTCTGCATTTTCGGGTGATAAAGCTTTAACATTTAAATCAATCAAAACCTGAAAGCGATCCTCTCTCTCTCTCATTTCCTTTCTACAAAAACGCTAAACTGAATATATACTCAAGTGGGTTTACTTGCAGGACTTAACTAAACAACATAACTAACTAAAGCTAGAGTTTTTCAATATCAATACTAAGTCCAATACCTTGCTAAAAACAACTAAAGAAATGTTCTAATAGCACAGGATCCTGCAATAAATTACTCAATTTATGCGAACTAATACAACTTATTCCCTTGATACTAAAAGTAAGTTTGTTCATAAGTCTTAAACTATGAAAAGATCTTTCTTCTATACTGTAAGCACTAAACACAAAACATATGAACAGATCTTTCTTCTATACTTTAAGCACTAAACAGAACTATTACATCAACTATGTTCAGATCAAGCAGTTCAAAAGCTATAACTTTTCATTAACGGAAAAAACAATTAAAGAAATGTTCCAGCTCCAACAGTACAAGATCATCCAATAAATCACTGAACTCATGTGGAACTAATACACCTTCTTCTCTACATTTTCAGGCTTTAAAATTTGAATCAATCACACTCTGAACGCGGATCTCTCTCTCCTTTCCCTTGTAAGAGAAACACTAGACTGAATCTGTATACTTAAATGGGTTACTTGCAGGACCTAACTAAACAATATAACTAACTAAGCTAAACTCCAATAACAGACAGCAACTAAAAAAATACAAGAACAGGATCTGTCTCTAACCATGTCCCGGCTCTTAGGCCACGGAACCGGAGCCTTATAATTATCCGGCAATGGCACGAGACATTTAGGTGTCGGTTCAGGACAATGCCGCTCACGATGTTCCATATGCCTCCTCGATTTAAGCTGCTTAATGGCGTCACGATTGTCCAGACAAGGAATGTAATCAACAGATTCAGCGCCTTTACAGAGATCCCATCTCACCACCTCCTCTTCGTCTGAAGCGTTGAGCTTCTTCATCTTCAACTTCTGTGGAGTTTGGTCGGAAGAGACGTCGTCGAGGCTTGGAGAAGGAGTTGCTGATTTGGGGAGTGGTGTGTAGTCGGTGGAGAGAGAAGGGAGAGGGAATCTGATGTTGTCGGATGTGAAGAGGAAGAAGGTGATGGCGATGAGGAGTGATGTGAGGAGTAAAACGACGACGTGTTGTACGGAGATAGCCATTGGAGGGGAGGGATCATTAGAGAGAGAGAGAGAGAGAGAGACAGACAGTAACGAGAAACGAGACGGTGTCTCAATTAAGCTGAGCTGAGAGCTTTCAAAAGTCGCAGCTTTCACATTCTGATTTAGATTTTGTCAGAGAGCAGAAGTAGTCTAAGTTTTGTTTCGTCAGTGAAAGTGTAATTCTGAACGCACCGACAAGAGTAAAAATGAAGGAATTTATTGTCCGATTCTTTTTTGACAATGAATCCTAAAAAAAGAAGAAGAAAATTTATGTCTTTCTAAATAAATAAAAAATACTAACTATTATGTACTAACCTATGGCTTTTAACTAATTAATTATGATGTTAAAAAAACTGATTAATTATATGAAAACTAGGTATTTTGTCCGCACATAACAACGTAATTTTCTTACGAATATTTATTAATTTAAAAATTAGTTTAATAAATTATTATTTATGTTTTCAAAAAATTTAAATCAAACATCACATTAATTATAAACGACAACACTCATATGTTAGAAATATTTTAGAAAGTATATTTATAAAAAATATTTTTTGATTGAATCATTTTTAATTATAATTTTTCATATCTTAACTTGAAATTTTATAATAGTAAATATACTTTCACGATAACAAAATATTACATAAGAATTATCTTATTTTTAAAAATATAATATTATTAATATAATTTATTTTAATTATATAATAATAATATATATTAAAACATGGCAAATAAACAAAATTACCTAAAATCATGAAGAAATTGACAAGTAAGCAAATTGTAAAAACTAAAGCATTCTTTGGCAAAATCAGAGTCTTAAATCGACTTCATCTAGTTCACTCAAAAATGAGAAAGATGAAATCAATTTATGGTTCTGGCTCGCGAAAAAGATGTTTTAAGTGTTATTAAAAGATTGTTTGATTAATATTTAATCAGTTTTTGAAATAATTTCGTTTAAAGAGTTAACATACATCTATTTTTTTAATCAAATTTAGTAGTTGACTATTATAATTTTTTTACGTGACCGAGGTAAAAAAATATGAGAATTAAAATGGCTAATATTTGAAAATTTGAGATTTTTTTTAACTCAACATGAATCAAGAATTTTTTTTTGCTTTAATTTAAAAGTTCAAGACTTTAATGAATGTTTTCTTTAAAATCATTGAATAAATGTAATAATGTTTGATATATTAATTACTCAACTGGTGAAAATAACACGTCCTAACAAAAGAACAAGTCATCTCAAAGGTTTTCTACTTTAAAACAAAAAAAAACTATTCAATGATTCCAGCGCCTCCATTGATATCAGCTTTGCCCAAAAATCCACAGCTCAATGTTAACGATCTCCCATGTTTATCCATTGTACCTCTAATTTTAAATGTTAGAAATTTATTTAATTTCTAGATCTAATGCGTGACCTAAATGAGTAATTAGTTAATGGTAACTGTTACTTGTGTATGTACATGCTGAAATAGCTTAGTTATAATTGCATTCACTAGCTCAATTACCACGAACTTCATGTTTTCCACTTTTTGTTCCTCTCTATTCACTGTAGTTACAACAATAATTTCTTCACCCTTGTTATAAAAAATTTCAACTTCTTCTCCGCCAACAAAATCTTTTTTCTTTAAGAAAATTATCTGCTCAACAGAACTTTCGAATAAAATTATGTAAACCAGCCCACACAAATACAATCTCTGTATGTGTATTCTAAGGTAAACTGACTTAAACATTAGAAATCGAGATTTAAATATACCAAAAAAATGTTTGATAACATTGCTAGGGAAGCATGACGGTGATTGAACAACTTTTTGTCATTTTGTGGAGTAGAATATTGGCCAAAATATTCTTGTAGATGGTATAAAACACCATGATATGGAGCCAAAAAGTTGCGACGTTTATCAATGGAGATGCTAATGAATATATCTTTAATTCCTAGTTGATAAATTATTTTAACTGCATCATAACGTACATGTTCCTCCAAATCAGAAACTTCTTTAATAGCTTCTATAAGTTATTCTTTTTTTCTATGTTTCTCTTTGTCTGGCTTCTTGTTTTTTTCTTGATTCTCTTTCTTCTATCAAATTGAAGAGTTTCTAAATGATCGTTGTCAAAGTGTTAATCTCAGTGCTCACTTCTTCGACATCTTCTTTTTGAATGAATGGATCATCAGCTAAAAGATTTAGTTTTTTGTCTCTTTCATAGTGGGAGTTTTTCAACGGTATCATTTGAAGGACTGCCAAAAAAGACGATTGTGATTCATAATTTTTTTGGAAATTAAAAGAAAATTCTTCACCATACTTTGGTTGTTCCTTTCCCGTTTCCGTAATTCCAGTTGTTCGAGCATCAGTAGTATCATCTATTATAATCGCACTTCTGCTAGTTGCTAAATTCCTTTCGAATATAATTTTGAGATCATCAAATTCTTCAAAAGTTTCATCACAATTTTTTTTTTGTAACTTGGATGTGCCTAATTTTTTTTATAAAAAAACAATTACAAAGAAAAATATATAACAATATAATCTTGTGCATCTTATTACCTTTATATATTCAGTCCACACTTTATCTGGAGCCGTAAATCGTTTTCTAATTTAATCCCACCCAATCCCAGGACCAAAGAGAAGAAGTTCAGCCCTTCGTTCATTCCACTTAAATAATTTGTTTTCAAGATCTTCGTTCTGTTTGAGTAGTGTTGAAAAATTTTGGTGCTCCCATGCGTTCGATTGAGAATAGGTAGGATTATTCTCTCCACTGTGAATTTACTGAATAGAATGTTACTACCACTTAAACCTTAAGTAACACAATCTAAAAGTAGGTTTATCAAAGGTTTATTTTCTTGAGGACTCCATTGAACATAAGAACGCATTCCACGTTCTTGTGGTTCTTGTTGTGATTCTTCCATTGATGCCTTTAAGGGTTTCAAGTTTTGTTTCTTGTGTTAATCTTCTGATGTGTAATATAAATTATATATACATTATGATGGACCATTACGATAGAAAATAGAAAACCATTATTTTAGTTAAGAAAATGTAGAAACTAGACAATTGGAAGAAAAAAAAACTTTCGAAAGTGTGAGTGCCTGATGTTTTTAAATGGAAAAATTTTTAAGACTACCGTTTAACAAAACCTTTGTTAGTGCTTTTTATGATTAACGTATGTAATACACATACGGAAATTGGTGACCGTTTAACAAAATCTTTGTTAGTGCTTTTTATAATTAATGTATGTAATACACATGCGAAATTGGTGCCGAAGAAATATTAAGAAAACCAATAATATAGATGTATCAAAATAACACATGCAACTTAATATCTGTTCCTTTGTATTTTTAACTTAAAATCACTCCTAAATCCATTCAAATCCAATTTTAAATAAAATTTTAGTAAACAAATTATTATTGAATAATATTTGATTTTAAAATTTATTTTAAAATCACAAAACCGATAACAATGAATTTGAATATAAATTTTAAAATCATAGAACCAATAACAAGGAATTTTAATATATATTCTAAAATAAGACTAGATTTTACTTATATTTTCAAATCCATTAAAATATATAAATCAATAACATCCTTTATTATAAAACAGATGGAATATTTCATAAAGTTAGTCTGAAGAACTAACCGAGAAGGAGCCATATTTATGAGATATATGTTGCTGGATCATTTTAGACACGACTAGAAAAAATTCCAATCCACTGTCTAAATATTTTGACTGATAGTTGACCACAAAAGGAGAAGATTTGATTGATTTGAAAATCAGTTTATAAATATAACTAAAATCATTTTGATTGATTTGAAATTATCCCATTCATTTGTTTAAAAATGTCTTTGGCATTGATTGGTTATTTTGGAGTAAAAAAATAGAAAAAAAGTGAAAAAGAGCTGAAAAAAATATTATGGCTGGCGCAACACTTTTCATTCCATTTAAAGTTGAAGCTAATTTTACAGTTTTTACTTTACTTATAGTTTTTTATTCACATCTTCAGAAAAAAAATTGTTTCAAATCATGATTGGTTGAAATCAGAGTAAATCAGTTGAAAAGTTTTTTAATCTTTTTTGTTTTCCTCTAATTATGCTTTACAGTCCAACCCTATGTTTTATCGTAAACCACTAGAAATATAATTTTACTAATATTAATTTAATTACTTATAAATAGTAAAAGGTACAATTGGTTATAAAGTTAAAATTTATTTTTCTACATGAAAATCTTATATATTATGCAATAATAAATAAGCTTTATAACTTCAAATATATTAGACATAAGGAGTAATCAATTTTATGTGCGCTTGCAAGTTTTATACAAATTTCTTAAAAACTAACATAAATAAAAAAATAACACTTATGAAAAAATATGTCTTTATTAGAAGTCGAGAAAACGTTTGTCTCAAGAAAAAAGAACTAATCCTCTCCTAGATTTTCTACTTTAAAGCTCTATGTTATATTATTGGTTAGGTTCAGTTTTACTTCAAAATCTTTTATAGTCTGAAATAAACGAAATTGGAAAAAACCAAAGATCATAGTCTCAATTAATCAGCATTCATCAGTGATCGCTTGCTAATGAAGAATTTGTTACTAGCTACATAACTCGTCAAAGACTATCATAAGGATGAGATCTTAGCGAGGTGTTGCATGAAGGTTGACATCTCTAAAGTTTTTGATTCAGTCCAGTGGCCATTTCTGCTCAACACTCTCAAGGCTCTAGGGTTTCCAGAAAGGTTTATCCATTGGATAAATTTATGCATAAACATTGCTTCTTTTTCTGTCCAAGTCAATGGGGAGTTAGTTGGATATTTTCAGAGCACAAGAGGTTTAAGGCAAAGTTGTTCTCTATCGCCTTACTTATTTGTTCTCTACATGAACGTCTTATCTATACTGATTGATAAAGCAGCGGAGAAATAAGAAAATAGGTTATCATCTGAGATGCCAAAACATTGGTTTAACACATCTGTGTTTTGTTGATGACCTAATGATGTTTGATAATGAAACCAAGAGATCGCTTAAAGGTAATCTAGAAGTTTTTGATGAGTTTGAGATGATATCGGGTTTGAAGATTAATCTGGAAAAGTCTACTCTTTCTTCAACAGGGAGTGCAATGCAGAATAGTGAAGACACTTCGATCCCTTTTGAAAGAGGTCAACTTCTTGTTCAGTACTTGGGCTTACCGCTGCTCACTAAAAGAATGACTGTAAGTGATTACCTTCCTTTAATGGAGAAGATAAGATCCATAATCAGCTCTTGGCCAGGTGGATTTTTGTCATTTGGTGGTAGGCTTCAGCTAATCCAGTCGGTGATCACAAGTATGGCCAACTTCTGGTTATCAGCATTCAGGCTCCATGCTTTCTGTCTGCGTGAAATTGAGAAGCTTTGTACAGCGTTTCTCTGGGGTCCAGCATTAAACACGAAGAAAGCAAAACTAGCGTGGTCGGAAGTTTGTATGCCAAGAAATGAGGGAGGTTTAGGTATAAGACCGCTGAAGGAGATGAACAAGGTGAGCTGTTTGAAACTTGTTTGGAGGATCTTAACTTCGAATAACTCTTTGTGGGTTAAATGGATTCGAGCATACTTGATTTGCAAAGGATCCTTTAGGACAGTTAGAGAAACGTCACAGGCAGGACCCTGGATGTGGCGTAAGATTCTCAAGTACAGAGTTAAAGCAAAGGTTTTTTTATAAGGTGAATGTCAATAATGGGGAGAAAACTTCATTCTGGCACGAGGTTTGGTCTGATTTGGGTTGTCTTATTGACAAAATGGGAGAAATAGGTTATATGGATATGAGAATCACGAAAGAAGCAGCAGTAGAGGAAGTAATTAATATACATAGAAGGAGAAGACACATAATCCCTATTCTGAACTTGATTGAAGACGCGACTGAAAAATGTATAGTGAAAGGTACAAGAGAGAAAGATATTGGGTTATGGAAGTATAAGGAAGATAAGTTTAAGAGGAAATTCTCTACCAAACAAACTTGGAGTCTAATTCGAGAGCAAGGATCATGTTGTGACTGGAGTACAGGTATATGGTTCACCTATGCCACGCCTAAGTTTGCTTTTCTTGCATGGATTGCAATAAAAAGTAGATTGTCTACATGAGAAAGAATGCTTAGATGGGGAAGAAATGTAAATGCAGCATGTTCTCTCTGTGATGATCATTTGGAAACCAGAAACCAACTATTTGTTTAGTGCAGTTTTTCAGCGGAAGTTTGGGGAACTTGGTGAGAGGTTTGATGGGAGATAAGTTTACTTGTGAATCGCAAATAATTGCCTTGACCTCTACTAATCTGAATATTGTCAAAGCATTCACGCTGAAGTATGTGTTTCAAGCTACTATCCATGGACTATGGATGGAGAAAAATAGCAGACGACATGGCGAAACACCCAAACCACCAAATGAGATTATCATATTGATTGATAGAGGAGTAAGGAACAAGTTTCTATCTATCCAAAGAGCAGGAGATAATAGCTGGAGAGATGGGTTACAACACTGGTTTTCTACTAGACCAAATTCATGAGTTTTCACAGATTGTAATAGGAGAACTGTAATATAAAAAAAAATAAGTTGAAGTAGGAAGCATTGTATAATGTAACAGAGTCAAACGTTGATATACTTTTTGACCAAAAATTTTGATCTCATATACTCCTCTCTTTTTCTATTTTTCTTTTTTCATTTATTTTTAATTCAAAAATTGACTAAGAACCCAATAACCCCTTAATGAATCTACTTATTTACATATCATACCACTAAATCTAATTTTCTTCTTATCTCTACAGATCTAACGCTTTCTTCTATTCTTGTCTTCTTCAAAACACTTTCTCTCTACTATTTTTCTCTCATTCTTCTTGTTCTTCATCTTGTTCTTCTTCTCATTATAGTTTTTTAGTTAAAGGATTTTGGTAAACTTTATTTCTTTTCTCTTCTTCCTTCGCGTCATCGTCCTCCTTCTTATCCTCTGCTTCATCTTCTTCTTCCACCTCCGCCTCCCACCTCCACCTCCACTCTGCCTCCTCCTCCTTCTCTTTTGTTTCTTCCGTTTTCTCTTCTTTTATGTCTTTTCCTTTTTTATATCCGTCTCCGTTTTTGTTAGATTCGTCTCCAATTTTCTTAGATTTGTCTCTTCCTCCATCTACTTTCTTTATTTTCAGTTTTTTGATCTAAATCACGAAAGTGAAACCACAAACCCAGAAAAACAGTTTTACCAAGTTGCACTTTCGTGTAACTAGGTTTAGTTTTACCAAGTTTTTCTGGATTTGTAGTTTCACTTTCGTGTAACTTGGTAAAACTGTATAACTTGGTGTAAGTAGGTTCTAATTTTACCAAGTTGTTCCTTTGACAAATGTACAACTTGGTAAAACTGTATAACTTTGTGTAACTAGGTTCTAGTTTTACCAAGTTGTACCTTTGACAAATGTACAACTTGGTTAAACAGTATAACTTGGTAAAACTAAGACATAATTATACCAAATGTATTTTCGGCAATGGTGTAACTTAGTTCAACTTAGTTTCTAGTTTTACTAAAATTCTAAATTCAAATTTTGAATTTCATACCTAAAATTCGAAATTCAAATTAGAGAGGAAATACGTAAGGGCAATATTGGAAATCTCTTATTTTAGGAAGAGTAGAGAGTATCTGGAAATTCGTAAGAGTATGACTGATCACTTTTTGCCTCATTAGGAGTATCTGTGATTTTTACTCAATGTAACAAGGGTTTTTAGAGTGAATAAAATTTAATATTCTTTCCAAAAAAAAAAAAAGAAATTGGAAAAAGAAAAATAAATTGGATCACATCATCGCCAATCCAAATTAGTTTTGAACAAAATGGTATGTCTTCATTAGAAGTCGATCATTCTAATTAGTTTGGTTAGTAACACAACTACATTGATTTAAAGGCAAAGTTCTATGTTGGCAATGGAACAGCCGAACAGCAATGTCTATTGCCAAAAACAATAATCGAATCTTTATAAGATCATGAATGTATGTTTGATACTTTAACCCCTCGACGGGTGAAAAAAAAACATTTCTCTCAACAAAAAAATAAATCCTCTCGGAGGTTTCTACTTTAATAGAAAATAGACTACTCAATGATTCCTGCGCCACTGTCTATATCAACTTCGCCCATCCCTGTGTCTTCTTCCTCTTCTCCACTTTCTTCATCCCCGCTGATTTCTTCATTGTCCATTCTTAGCTTAGCCATGTGTTCTGTCAGCATCTTATCATCTCTTTCACTCACCTGTCAAAACCATAGAGAGAACAAGAGAATTAAAACTCCACAAATAAAGGTAAGCTAGTTCTTGTGACATGAACAACTTGGGATGGTTCAACAATAAAGAAAGATACTCACAGCTCTAGGTGCCTCCTTAACGACGAGCTTGCCTTTGTGTTCCTCAATTGTCTCAGTGCAAACTGCTATGGCCTTCTCTAAAATTTCAATCCCTCTGTCCTGTAATTATATTATAAAGAGCCTGAGAAGATTAGAAAAGAAGACAAAACATAGCACTTAATCATATTGTTCAAGGTAAGTGGGTCAGTAAAACATGTGATGGTTCAAGTAAGACTAATTCGCAAAGCTACATAGTTGTCTAATAAAGTTGCAATGGCCAGTTTATTAGCATCTGTTCTTGAGCACTTATTTGATATAACATCTTCGTAATAATAATAATAAGAAGAGTGTGTGTAATATGGTCAATCATGATTTTCAAGATAGAAGATTCCCTAACCTTGTCAAGAGTCTGAGTAGTAAGGACATAGAGAGGTGGAGCAACCAATTTAATCTTAACAGGACAGTCTTCATTTCCAGCAGCTTCAGCTTTTCTCATGGCTTCCTGAAAAACGCAAAATGTGAGAATCATTGGTGTATTCTTTTCATATGTTATTAGATAATCCACAAAGGGTTTACGACCTTAATGTGAACAACTCCGTCAAACTGGAAACATTTCAATTCAATATCAGCACGGATTTTCATTGGTTGTGGTGTCATTCTCCTCCTAATGTTCTTCACAAGTGCATCTTTCACTTCTTCCGTAACAGCAGGTACAACTTTAGTTACCTGCAAATAGAAAACTAGTAACGCATCAAAAGGAAGTTTGAACTAACAACTAAAAGAAAACAAGATGAAAGTATATACCTCCTGCCCATCAGGCCCAACTTCTTTGATCTCACGGGTGAGTGAACCCAACACAGAATCAGGATCAGTCACTAAGACCTTGAAGGCCTGAACAAAAAAAACAAAAACAAAAACATTTGATAAATAACCATCAAGAGAAATAGAATTAAAGCTCAGTTCACAAGTTCTTACCTCAAAAGCATGACCATGTTTACGGTACAAAGGCCAACCGATGTTCACATACAACTCCTGCAAAAGGAAAACTCAAATCAATGTACAATCAATGATTACATCAGTAAAAGATCTAATCACCAAGATATAACAGTCTCTAACTCTTAGCATATCACATCACAAAGATAGCTACATTACACTATACAGAATTTGCATAATCAAAGATTACATCAATAAACTATAATAAATGTAAATGACGCGATCTAGTCACTAAGATATAACAGTTCCAAATCTCAACATCACCACACAAAGGTAGCTTACTTTACACTATCAAAGATTACATCAGTAAACCATGATAGCTGTAGATGAAGATATCTAATCACTCAGATATATAATAGTGTCAAGTCTCAAGGTAGCGTAAACTATAATAGATGTTCAAGAAGAGATCTAATCACTAAGATATAACAGTCTCAAGCCTCAGCATCACCACACAATGATACTACTTCACACTATAATAATTTTCCTAATCAAAGATTATTTCAGTAAAGCTCTAATAAACATAGACTAAGAGATCTAAATCACTAAGATATAACAGTTTCAAGTCTCAGCATCACACCACACAAGCATTACCACACAAAGGTAGCTACTTAACAGTTAAGACTACATAAAGAATTTGCATAATATAAACTATAATAAATCTAATCACTAAAATCATGATTAACCCTGGATTCTTAAGGCAGGGTTCTTAACGGAACCTAAGATACTGTTACTTAACTTTTAACTAAACACGTTAAGAACCGGTTCTTAAAGTCCTTATTTGAGAACCGGTCCTTAAAGTCCTTATTTGAGAATCGATTCTTAGCAAATTTGAGAACCGGTTCTTAGCAAATTATTTAAGAACCGGTTCTTAGCGTTTTTAGTTAAAAGTTAAGAAACAGTTTCTTTAGTTTCAACTACTTTACATTATATGCACAATGAATACCACTAAAGATCCGATTTTTTTGAATTACCTCCAAATCAATAGAAAGAGTCTCAGCAACATGACGCATGATAGAATGAACAAGCTTGCTCTTATTATACCTCTCTTCACACGTCTGCACATCCTCCTCACTAACCCTACGCTTACTCAAATCAATGTAACCCTTCTCCTTATCCACACGCAAAACCATCACAGGCTCGATCCTCCCGACCTTAATCAAGCTGCTCACACTCCGGATCCGGCGCCGGGAGAGCTCCGAGAATAGGATCATGCCTTCGATGTTGTTGTACTCCAAGAGTGACACGTAAGCTCCCATGTCGGCGATGTTTTTGACCTGGATCATCACAGCCATGTCTACTTCCGGGTACTTTGATTCGTACATTCGGCACTCTAGATTCGGAGTCGCCATGGTTGGTGAGAATTAGGGTTTTTTACGCGACGGAGGAGGAATCAGGTGGATGAGAGAGACGGAGGAAGACGACTAACGTCGAAGATGAGGATCGAAACGGTGGCGTTTCAGTTGGGTTTTTAATTGGGCTAAAAGTTTGACGGCCCAATTGGTAATTTTTTAAACCGTGGTCTTGATTCAACATTTTGGTTTAGGTAAAGAGTTTTTAGATTGAACCGGTTTTTGAATGGATATTTCTCAGGGTTTTTGGGACTTGATAGGAGCAGACTGTAAAATGTAAAAACGTTCACCATGTTGTGTTCTCCAAAAAAAAAAAAAAAATTCTTTGCTAAAATGTTGATATCATTCATATATCAGAGTTGAGGTTTACAAAATACCGAAAACAAAGTGTAAGACTTGAGGGTTACGTAAGAAACAATGCACAAACGTACGCATTGTAAGTCTGAATATTTCCCTTGTCATTATCAATCAGATTACAAGTGTTTATATACACATATTAGTTACAAATAGCTAATATCTTCCTAGATTACAGGAGAGCATATCTGAGACTTGAATATTCTACGGCATATTCTTTCACCCTCCCGCAGACGAAGCATCGGATTGTCTGATGGTTAGGCTGTTTCTGAAGGTAGTGAAGAGTGACGTTGGCAATCCTTTTGTGAAGATATCAACATACTGAAAAGCGGTCGGGACATGTAAGACTTTGGCTTGTCCGAGAGCAACTTTCTCGCGTACGAAGTGGAGGTCAAGCTCTATATGTTTTGTCCGTTGATGCTTGACGGGGTTTGAAGACATGTATACGGAGCTAATGTTGTCGCAGAAGATCAAAGTCGCTTTCTTGAGTGGAAGTTGGAGCTCCAGTAGCAGGTTTCGTATCCAGCAAGTTTCAGCCACAGTGTTTGCAACACCACGATATTCAGCTTCAGCGCTGGACCTGGAGATTGTTGGCTGCCGTTTAGATGACCAGGAGACAAGATTTTCACCTAGGTAGACACAAAACCCAGAAGTTGAGCGCCTTGTGTCTGGACAACCGGCCCAATCAGCATCGGAGTAAGCTGTAAGTGTATCTAGCTTGGACTTGTATAGCTGCTGGCCGAAGGACAGGGTGCCTTGAACATAGCGTAGTATGCGCTTGAGGGCTGTGAGGTGAAGCTCTCGTGGATCATGCATAAAAAGACAGATTTGCTGGACAGCATATTGTATGTCCGGGCGCGTGAACGTGAGATATTGAAGAGCTCCGGCTAGACGTCGATAATGTGTAGGGTCTTTGACTGGGGGACCAGCTTCAGCAGATAGCTTGGAGTTAACGTCTACTGGAGTGGAGAGTGGTTTGCAACCTATCATTCCTGCACGCTCAATAATCTCCTTGGCGTATTGCTGTTGTGACAAGTGAATACCTGCATCATTAAAATCAACTTTTATGCCCAAGAAGTGAGACAGACGTCCCATGTCTGTTATTGGGAACTCCTTCTTTAGATGAGTCGTGATCTTGTCAATGAGAGCTGCACTTGAGCCAGTAAGAATGATGTCGTCGACGTATAATAGCAGGTAGGCTAAGTCGTGGCCTCTCTTGTAGATGTAAAGTGATGCGTCACATTTGCTGGTTGAGAATCCAAGACTCTGTACGTAGGTGCTGAATCTTGCATTCCATGCGCGTGGGGCCTGTTTCAAACCATAAAGAGCTTTATGCAATTTACAAACATAATGAGGATATCGCTTGTCAACGAAACCAGGAGGTTGATGCATATATATGGTCTCTGAAATGGTTCCGTGGAGGAAAGCATTCTTGACATCAAGTTGGCGAAACTCCCATCCTCGATTAAGTCCAATGTTGAGTACACTTCGAATTGTTGCAGGCTTGACAACAGGGCTAAACGTCTCATCATAGTCGACTCCAGCTTCTTGTGTTTTGCCATTACCGACCAGTCTTGCTTTGTGTCTCCTGAGTGTCCCATCTGCATCATATTTATGCTTATACAGCCACATAGAATTAATAATGTTAGCTCCATACGGTCTAGGTACAAGACTCCAAGTCTGATTTTTAATTTGAGCATCGTACTCTTCTGTCATTGCAGGTTTCCAATTTGGATCAGAAAGAGCTTTTTGATGAGTTGTTGGGATCCTAGAAACCGATGAGGTAAGAAGGGTAAATATTTTCTTTGGTTTAACAATACCCATCTGACCTCTTGTTGTCATTCGAGTAGAAGAAATGACATGCGGTTCAGGAGCAGGAGGAATGGCTGTTTGTGTTGCCGGTGGAGCAGGGATCACCGGCGCTGGAGCAGAAGTAAGAGGACTTTGAAGAATATCCTGGAAGATGGGGGAAGGAGGATCACAGGCTTCTAGGAAGTGATAAGAAGAGGAGTTTGTGGGGAATTTTTGAGCAGCTGGAAAAGTAGTCTCATCAAATATAACATGGCGAGATATTATGATTCGGTTTGTCTTTAGGTTTAGGCATCGGTAGCCTCTGTGGAGAAGAGGATAACCGAGAAAGAGGCAAGGTGTGGAACGAGGAGCAAGTTTGTGTGTTGTGGCGGTGTTGACATTTGGAAAGCAAAGAGAGCCAAAGACACGCAGGTGATCGTAAGTAGGTTCACGACCAAATAGAAGGGAATGAGGTGTCTTGTTGGCGATAGCACTGGAAGGCAATATATTGATGACATGCGCCGCCACATGAAGCGCCTCTGCCCAATAAGAGGAAGACAAGTGAGACTGAAACAAGAGACATTGAATGGCATTGTTAATAGTTCTGATCATTCTTTCAGACTTCCCGTTTTGTTGGGAGGTGTGAGGACATGAAAAACGAAAAACAATGCCATTGGAATCAAAGTGATTATGAAAGTTTTTGTTATTGTATTCCCCCCCCCCCATTGTCACATTGAAAAGCTTTTATATTTGCCCCAAACTGTTTTTGAACAAAAGCAGAGAAATGTAAGAATTTGGAAAAGACATCGCTCTTGTTTCGTATTGGATAAACCCATAGATAGTGAGAAAAATCATCTAAAAAGAGCACATAGTAGCGTATGCCACTTAAGCTAAGGACATGAGATGTCCACACATCCGAGTGTATGAGTTCGAATGGCTTAGTTGTCTGTGAAGTTGATTTGGAAAACGGTTGTTTAAGGTGTTTTCCTAAATGACAAGCAGAACAAGAATGAAAACCCTCTTTATTAAAATGAATAGAGTTTGAAGAAAACAAAGACTTGAGAGTATCATTATTAGCATGGGCAAGACGCTTATGCCAAAGAGATGGAGACTCGCAAACAAGAGCAGAGTGGCGAGTATTATTGAGAAGAGAAGGTACTGAATAGAGATCGCCAGAGCTCTCACTGCGGAGTATTGTTCTCCGAGTTTGCCGGTCCTTCACAGAAAAACCAATCGGGTCAAATTCCACAGAACACCAATTATCTTTTGTGAAACGACGCACAGAAATAAGGTTTTTAACAATTTGAGGAGCCACAAGAACATTTTTAAGATGTAAAGGTCGTGTCACGGTAGGAAGGAAAGAATTACCAGATGACTTTATTGGTATGGAGGATCCATTACCTACTATGACAGAGTTTGCGGTGTTCAATTTAAAAACAGATTGAAGCGTACCTGACGAAGACGCGAGATGTGACGAAGCTCCTGAGTCCATGTACCAGTGTGGGGAAGGTTCTTGCAGTGTCATCGTGTTAAACGCTTCTGCAAAGTCCCTCGTAGGTTGGTAGGTGTCAGCGAAGTGAGCTTCTTTAGGAGTGACAGAGCGGGGAGTGTTTGGTCGTGGGTATTGCTGCGACATCCAAGGAGCGTACTGATTCTGCCATGTGTTGTATTGACCAGGCCAATATGAAGGAGGCATGTTCCAAGGAGAGAAGCGTTGGTAATTGTTGTACCTTCCTCTTCCGCGGCCTCCTCTTCTGTTTCCTCTGTTGTTGCGTTGGTTGCGATGTTGAGTATCCTCCTTAGGTTTGGACTCTGATTGCATGACAACAAGAGCCGTCGAGGAGGAGGAGTGGTCAGTGTTTGTTGGGAGGACTGAATTGGAGCGATTTAGCCTTGTTTCTTCCATCTCCAGCATATTTTTGGCTTCATCAAAACTCGGAAACGGCTTCTGATGTTTGATTACGTTGATGATGTGATCGAACTTGGAGCTAAGTCCGTTCAACAGGTACATGACCAGTGTCTTATCACCTACTAGTTCAGCAACATTTTGCAGGAGATCTGCAATTGATTTGAGACTCTGTGAGTACTCTTTAATAGATAAATCACCGATTACCTTGGTCCGCAAGTCATTGTCGAGCTGAATGGCTCTGGCTTCCTTGTTGTTACGGAACTGATTCTCGATCCGTAGCCATATGTCACGAGCTGTCCCACCAACTTGGAAGACGGATTTGAACAACGGTTTGGCAAGGGTTCCATAGATCCAAAGTTTGACAAGCCCATCACGTTTCATCCATGGAGCATCGTCATCGCCGGTTGGTGATGAGGAACCGTCGACATGACCAAGGAGGTCAAAGGTGAGGCAGTGCATTGTGAAGAGTTCTCTCCACGCATCGTAATTGAATTCATCTTGATCAAGGATGAGCGGAATGTGATGTTTGATATTGGTGACTCCGAAAGCCCTCTCAATTTGAGCCATAGAGCAGATTGTAGAAGAGCAATTGAGTCACACGAAAGAGAAAAGAAAAGAACGAAGAGAAGTATCAGATTGAGACTTGCTCTGATACCATGTAAGTCTGAATATTTCCCTTGTCATTATCAATCAGATTACAAGTGTTTATATACACACATTAGTTACAAATAGCTAATATCTTCCTAGATTACAGGAGAGCATATCTGAGACTTGAATATTCTACGGCATATTCTTTCACGCATTATGCTCCACAAATGTGGGATGACGTTGGAGTTGCAACGATTTGTATGTTTGGTGGTAGTAGAATTAAATAGTTCATAGTTGTGGCGACTTGATGAAGCAGCGCAGTAGTAGAACTGTAGAAGTAGTAACTTGAAGAGAGTCCAACATTGGTTGTTCATGTTGCTGTGATGGCAAGAGTAGTAAAGTAGTGCGGAAGCAGACACGTTGTTGTAGTCGTGAATGGTAACAAAGACGACTTTAATTGCTTAAGTAGTGTGATGGCTTAGGTAGAAATTGATGACGAATTGTGTGAGAACGTAGTCTTCAAATCAAATCACCACGGTTTCACGTAAATAGATGAACCATCGTTAATATAAGAGTTGAAGCATCTCATATGTTTTACGTAAGAGATTGTCATGTATGTCCAAATGCACAAAGAGACAATCCTTGCTTTAACTCTTTTCTTCGTAAGTGGAATGTAACCAACAACATAAACTAGAGCGGTAACAACTTGAATCGTGAATTAAAGCACCAGTGTAGCAAGAACTAAACCTTTGGGGGAAGAGAAGTCGTGAGACTTTATCTTTTTCTTGATTGGAAGAAAAATTAATTTTAATCCACAAGATTTAGAACGTTCTGATACTATGATAGATTGATGAAAATATAGAATCGGAAAAAATATCTATTATTGACTCTCATGACAAATATTGTTACAATGCATATAGAGATGAGTAAACCTAATTTAATGGAGTAGCATATTATAGAAAATGATAAATTTTTTATTCTAATATTGATGTATATCCTTAAACTTGACCATTAGATTTGGGTCAATCTTCTACATCTCCCATTATATTAAACACTAGGTGATTACCCGCGTTTATGCGCGTGATGACATATATATTTACAAAAAAATATTCGAATACTAATTTTGATTATTGAACCATCATTTCATAAATTGTCAAACATATATTCATGAACCGTTAATATAAAGTCGTTGAGTATCCCATATTGATAAATTTTTTAATCTATTTAATTCACATTGGATTTCAATAATATCACCAGGATGTTATTATTCACATTTTCACTTCAGTATAAAGAATTGTATTTCTGAAATGATATGATCAAGTAACATTTGAAATCTGCGCTTGGCGGAGTGAATATTAATTATGTTTTGCTACAAAAAAAGAACATTAATTATGTATACAAATTATTTATACATATAATTGTTTTTTGTTGATAAATATAATAAATAATTTAGAATTAAGTAGTTATTATGTATACAATTAAATTGGAGTAAGAACATAAATAAAAATAAGTAGTTTTTTATTTACAAGAATTTTTTGGTAAAAAAAAAGAAAAATATTCATTTATTTATTTTACAGTGCATATAAATATTAAATAATATTGACATAGATATATAGTATATTTTAATAGGAATATTTATTACTGAGGTTTTGTACTCCTATGATTTTATTAACATTTTATATTTTCTGGAAATTGTTTTATTTTTATTAATATGAATATTTATTAATTGATGTTTCCTACTTAATCCAAATTTTGAGATTAACATTTTTATTTATTTTATATCTGATATTTATTTATTTTATATATATATATGCATATATTTAATCTGATTATATATTAAATGAGACTTCATATTTATATGATTTTATAATTGTTTGTATTTTATTATAAGAAAAAATTAAACCCTTGATCACAAAGTTTTCAGTGTGGGATTTTTTTAGTTTTAGTAATTTATAGTCGTTTAACAAATTCAAAATATAGCATATAAAAAATCTAAATTTTAATTATATGATTATTGTGATTGTTTAATTTTTTAAGAATATAAATAAAAATAAAAATGATGGAGGATACAAAAACTGAAAAAGATCAATCTTTTAGATCTCCCATTTATTTATAAATAAAGTACAGTAGAATCAAATATTATTCTTATTTTGGAAAAAAGATATATCTTAAAACTGAAAAAAAAAATCAAAAAAAAAAATATTTTTGTAAATTAATAACTATAGATTAATAAAATACAATAGTCCTATCATTATTTAATTTATTGAGTTTTAAATGCATTAGCCTAACAATTAATTGGTAGAAATCTAATTTGGCTTTTCCCCTAAATTAAGACTCCGTTTTAAATGAGAGAGCAAAAAAAATCAGATATATAACCATATACAACAAATTTAACCAGCCAAAATCAATACAAAAGAACCAACCCAACTTTAGCCAATGATTACTTGGTAACAAGAATCAAGTTCTTGTTTTACTAAATGGATGTCTTCTAACAGTTCATTCGAAACATATTATAACTCTATCTAAGCAGATACAGTAGGCCAATTCTTCTCATTGTGTCTTAAAGACATTAATTAATAACAGAAAATTACATATACCATAAACAAAATACGAAGATGACTTGCATTGCTTCTGTGTTTAAGGCTTTGTGTCTGTTTGTCTTGTTCGTCGCCGTTGCATGTCATCCGACCAACAGGCCAAACTTTTTTAACGTCCAACGCTATGGTGCCAAGTCCGACGGACAAACTGATAACGCTAAGGTATGTACATAACCAACATTGAAACACACAAACATAAGTATTTTACCGATGATTTTTTGGTTTAAAACTAAACTATTTATTCTTTACACGTCTATCTTAGGCGTTCACAAATATATGGAAAATGGCATGCACAAGGAGAGGTGGTAATAGTAAAATCTATGTACCGAAAGGAACATTTTATCTCGGCGGTGTAGAGTTCGTGGGGCCATGCACGAATGATGTTGAATTCGTTATCGATGGAACTTTATTGGCTCCTGCAAACCCTAAAGACATTAAGAATGACACATGGATCAACTTCAGGTATATTAACAATCTTAGTATCTCTGGTGGGGGTACACTCGACGGCCAAGGGAAAGAGTCTTGGCCACTAAATGATTGCCTTAAAAACACCCATTGTCATAAACTAGCTAAGGTACCACTTCTTAATTAATCCTTTTATACATTTCCACAAATATTATTTTAGATAAAATGTTATAAAAAACTAATGTAGTTTTGGATGGAGGCAATATCCACATAATGACTATTGAGGACGATTTGTTGGACTGCATCTTAGGGCTTGATTGGTACAACATTAGAATAAGCATGTTTTCTATTATCCAATCAAAAAACATTAGAAAAGCATTTACCAAATGCTCTCTGATCAATGCTCTCATATGAAGCTTTTAGAAAAATATTTGCAGTTATAATATATAAAACTTTAAAAATAATTAGATATAATTAATTTATATTTGTTTAATCATATAAAAATATATTTAAAATCCAAAATATATTTTATATTATAAACATAAAAATTATAATTAAATATTTTTAAATTTTGTAAAAGAAAAATATTTCACAGTTAAAATATAATATAATTTATATAATATTACATATCGTTCATTATTTTTAATAACAAACATAACCTAATATATATTTATGTCTTATAGATATAAACATATATATAATATTTAGACACTAATAAATAAATTATATACCATATATTAATTTTATGATAATTTTATATATGAATCATAGACTACTTTACCAATAAATTAATAATACTAATAATTTATATAAATTATAATTAATTAAATTAATTTATTTAATAATATTAAAATATGTTTATATTCAAAAATAATTTAATATTTTTTAAAATAAATTTTACATTTTCAAATAATGATATTTCACATACAAATTATAATATAATTTAGACAATGGATATTATTCATTTTTTAATAAAATAATATATATAAGAAATATGTAAATATTATTTTAAAATAAATATATTATTCTACTAACTATTGTGATATTTTTTAATCTGTATACTACTGTTTTACTAATCACATTATTAAAAACTAATGAAAGCATATAGCTTCTGCAACATATTGCTTATACAACATAGTGCTACTGATTTATCATCTGTTGTACCAATCGAGGCATTAGTGGCTTTAGTTTAAAAATCTATCTACAACCATATAAATTACCAATCATGATTTATGTAGTTTTTAAAGTTAAAACCAAAACTTAAAAAAATGGATGCAAGAGTCCTTGTTTTCTGAAAAAAAAACTTCTGTAAGAATAACTGTTCCTTTTATTTTATGTTTCATTTAATTTCTACATCTACATTAAAAATCTCTGTAGGTAAAATTTATACAGCTAAAATCCAACCAATCACTATATCCTTTTTGACAAATAAAATAATAACAACTATTACCTTATATAAAAATCAGCTAGCATTCTGATAAAGTTGATTATTTTCACAGACCATGGGATTTTCATTTGTGAACAACTCAAGAATAAATGGTATAACATCACTCAATAGCAAAATGGGACACTTCAACTTCTTCTCAGTCCACCACTTCAACATCACTGACGTCACTATAACAGCTCCCGGCGACAGCCCCAACACTGACGGGTTAAAGTTTGGGCTTTGTAGCAACATTCACATCTCGAACACACACATTGGTACCGGAGACGACTGTATAGCCATTCTTTCCGGAACAACCAACATGAATATCTCTAATGTCAACTGTGGTCCGGGACATGGGATCAGTGTTGGAAGCTTAGGGAAGAACAAAGACGAGAAGGACGTTACTGGCTTAACCGTAAGAGACACAGTCTTTAACGGCACAAAAGATGGTATTCGGATCAAGACTTGGGAATCTTTGGCTTCAAAGATCTTGGTTTCTAACTTTATATACAAGAATATTCAAATGATTAACGTTGAAAACCCGATCATCATCGACCAGAAGTATTGTCCTAACCCACCCTGTGAAAAGAAGGTGAACTCTCTACGCAAGATACAAACTTTTTTTTTGATAAAAACACAAGATACAAACTTATATAATTCTTTTTTCTTATTACAACAAAAGAAATTGTATATCATTATTTTTGTTTTCAGGGAGATTCACACGTACAGATTGAAGACCTTATGTTAAAGAACATATCTGGAACCACGACGAACAAAGTGGCTGTGAATATACAATGTAGCAAGAGCTTTCCGTGCAAGAATGTTGAGTTATATGACATTAACCTAGAGCATAAGGGTGACATGGCTGGTCCGACCACTGCGGTATGTGAGAATGTTTACGGTCATGCACATGGCAAGATGGTTCCTCAGCATTGTCTGGACTGAATTCAATGATCCATGGGAACAATGACCGTTTGTTGTACTATTTTATATCATACTTACCGGCTATGGAGA
Organism: Eruca vesicaria subsp. sativa; assembly: GCA_932364175.1. Classification (NCBI taxonomy): domain Eukaryota; kingdom Viridiplantae; phylum Streptophyta; class Magnoliopsida; order Brassicales; family Brassicaceae; genus Eruca; species Eruca vesicaria. The sequence goes on along the minus strand of CAKOAT010119598.1, from coordinate 161,936 downwards.
CATAAGAACATCTTTATTCCTTTTTTACAAAAATAAAAAATCTTCATTCCAAAATGAAGATGAATATCTTTAAAGATTATATTATCATAAGTAATAATATACAATGAATATTTTAATTGTTTTTTAAAATTCTGACGGCCCATATTGTTAAGTTTGGTCGGACATATTGTTCTCTTTTAACCGAATCATATGATTGGGTTCTGCTCAACATTGTTGGTTTAGTGCAAAATAGGCGGGCTCGATGCCGAGGACTTTTGGTGCTTATCCGAAGACCAATCATACACCTCTGATATGATGTGGGGCTTGGCTTGATGTACACTTCTTTTTTACTCTTGGGAGGGTAATCCGAGTAAAAATCTTTTAGGATTGTGGAAGTGATCTTTTTTTTATTTGGAAAAGTATTATGCAAGTGATCTTCATGAAACGATTCAGTGTGCTACATGTTGAGATGAACCCAATTAAAAAAGAACAATGCAAGTAAAACCGTCAATATGTAAAAAAATTGGTTATAAAATCGTTTTGTAGTAATTTTTGAGTATTTCCTAGGATGAATATATTTTTATCATAAAATATATAGTATACAAGGGTCAAAAATAACATACATGTTTAATTAAAAGGGGTAACTAAAGACTTATACACCTAAAGTTAACTAATCTATACTTAAATTTTATATTTGGGAGGTGGAGTTTGGGAGAAATGGTCTAGGATTTTAAAAAATAAAACAAATATTTAAAATTTAAAATAAATATGTTAAATATTTTTTTTTAAATTCAAATTTCAAAATAAATTTTGAAAAATATAAAAAAAAGAAGTGCAAATTTTTTTTATAAAAATTGTTAGAATGCAAAACCATTTAGTTCTAGAATTATTTAAAAATCGCATATGTATAAAAAAGAGCCATATCAAATCGTGGATGACCTCAGAGACATTAGGTAATTTGTATTTAGTTTGCTTATAAGATTCTATGCAGCCAGATATAGCAACTGAATACTGATGCATTGAAAAAAATAACTACCAAGAATTTTAGGTGTTAACGAAGACACTGACTTTTATCTTTGGTTTGGTTAAGTTATCCTTATGGTTAAAATAGTATCATTATACATGAAAATAATGTAAATATTACTCGATTATGATTTAGTGTTGTTTACAAATCATGCCAGATGCATTATTCCAAAACAACGCATTAACGAAACAAGAAACAATTAACTGTAACTACCCTGATTGGCTTTTCACCAAAATTAAGCTTCTGTTTTAAATGAGCGAACAAAAAAAAATTGTTAGATTCGAATTTATTATGGAGTTTCAACTTGAAATCAATTAATAATAAGTGAATTTCTATAATCCTTTGTATATTATACTTAAGGTTTTTAAAATTTCCAATGTAAGATATTTTGTCTTATCCAGCTCAGAGAATTAATATTAGTAGAGTTTATGGTATTTAAAATATGATTCTGATATCATGTTAGATTTGGATTTATCATGAATTTCTAACTTAAAACTAATTGGTAGTAAATAAATTTATCCTAACGTGTTATATATTAGTGTTCGTCTCTCTAGTGAAATTTCAACAAACGAGGCTTTGATACTATAATATATCCATCTTTCTTAGGCCACCTTAGGATCAACAAACGAGGCTGATACCATAATAGATTTGATGGAGTATAGAATTGAAAGAAGTATTATTGACTTTCATATAGAATAAGGTTACAATGCATAAACTTATATTGAAATGAATAAAGTTAATTTCCTAAACTAATATGGAATCATACATTATAGATAAAACAAATGTCCTATTCTAAGATATTGATGTATATCCTTAATCTTGACTATTTAATTTGGGTCGATCTTTTAGGGTGATGATTGTTTGTAGTTTCTGAATTAATTTTTGGTTTTTTTTTTCCAAAATTTAATTTTTACCCAATCAATATTTTGATTTTTGTTTTTGGTTTTTGTAAAAATCATTTTTTTGCCAATCAAGATTTTTAGTAAATTGATTCCCTAAAGTTTAGGGAAAGTGGATTTTCAAAATTTTGATCAATTTATGAAGAGAAACCAAAAACCTATTTTTGTTGGTTTTTAATAATAAAGACGTTTTTTTTTTCCTTTTTATAAGAAAGTGGCACATTTTAATTAGTTAATAATTAAATAATAATAATTTATAAAGATAAAAGTCTAATAATTTTTTAGTACAAAAGATACCATTTAAGCAATAATGTCTAATCATTTATTTATGTTTTATGTCAAAATAATTTTCTATACTTATATATAATATTAAATAATTGAAATTGGTTATTCTTTTATTTAATACTTTTAATAATTATTAGACTTATTAAACAATAATTTAAATTATAAAACATAAAATTTCATTAATAAAATATATTATATTAATTTGAAAAAGAAAAATGCCATTCAAATTTTATAATTTAAGTTATATACAATAAATTTTATAAATAATTTTGATATTTTAATATTTTCAATATTTTATAATTTATAGTTATTTTATGTTTTATAATTTAGTATAATATAAGTTTCTTAAAAATATAATAATTAAAACATGTTAATGTATTTTGTATATTATATAGTAATCATTATATTCTAATAGTAGCTTTTAAATGTTTTATTTCTATTTTTGTTGTATTATTTTAAAATAATACTAGACCTTGACCCGTGCGACCGCACGGGTATTAATTTTATTTTTTTAATTTTTATATTAGATAAAATTTTTGTAAAAATTAATTGTATTACATTAAGTTTTTTTTTGTGTGTTACCAGTTTATTGTATCAAAAATATTGGGTATCATACAAACAAATCTAACATGTAGACGATATATTGAAAATATTTTTTCAGTTAAAGATACATCAAATCTTGAGAAGTAAGAGTTAATATCGTATACAAGAAAATGATAAATTAGTTATAACATTTCTAAGAAAAAGCCTGATGTTCAAACTATATAATTTTTTTAATATATAAAACATTTGGATTGAAATTTTTAAAATAAAAAATGAAGTATCAATTAAATGGTTACAAATTACTTATGAGTTTAATTTTGACAGAAGAATACCAACAATTTTGTTGTTTGATCCGTGCAAGTGTTTGTTTTTAGATATTTTATAAGTGATAATATATATTTCTAAATTTACCCGTTTAAATAATTGTTTAAAACGACATTTTAACACACAATTTTATAGTTTATATTGAGTAAGTTAATTTATCTTATAAACTGTCATTGTGTCATACTTATTTTGACCCGTATATCTGCAAAAATGTTTTATTTTTATTTTTATGGATCAAAATTTTATGATAATGTATAACTAAATTGTTGTATCTACTATTTAAAATATATGGTCCTATATATTTCTACTTTTTTAACTTTTATTATTCTGAATTTACCTTGAACTATTATTTATATAAAAATATACATAACATAATATGTTTATATTAATCTATGTATTATATATTATATAAATGTTTATTTTTGTGACTTTTATTTTAGTTATTACTTATAAATAATAAAAATATAATTATATATATTTGAAAACAATATTGTTCATTAACTATTTAAAGATATGTAGATAATTAATAAGAAAAAAATTTCTAAAAGGTAGGTTAATTAATATTGGAATTAATTATTATGTATATGGAATTAGTAAAACAATTTCTGTAGAATTTATTTATTTAATTATGAAAGGTATATATGAAAATAATTATTTGCATTAATTATTGTTGCCAAAAATTTATTTTAGTTAAAATTTGATTTTGGAAATGTATTAATTAAAGTGAAAAGACATAGAATCCTACAAGGTAGGGTAATTAATAACTTCAGTGACATGCTATTGTAAATAAAAGTGAAAACTAAGGGGTATTTTATATGGGTACTTCTCTTTTAATAATATAGATATTACTTATTTATTAAAAATTTTAAAAACTACAGCAAAATCAAAAACCAAAATTAAAATCTAAAAACTAAAACCAAAAACTAGAATCTAAAACCAAAATCTAAAAACTAAAACTTAAAACTAGTGCAAACAATCATCAACTAGATCTCCCAATAGAATCATATAAACAGGGCCGGCCCTGGGCAATGCCTAGTGAAACATATGTTTCAGGCCCCCAAAAATTTTGAAGAAAATTACATGAATATAGGCCCCCAAAATAATTTTTAGACCCCCAAAAAAATTTTTTACATAGAAATCGCCATATGCCCCCAAAATCTGAGGGCCGACCCTGCATATAATCATACACATTCGAAAATTTCCATAACGAGAAATTAACCAACCAAAGATCAATCCAAGAAACAACCCAATTTTAGCCGATAATTAGTAACAAGAATCAAGTTCCTTTTTAAAATAGATGCCTACTAACAGTCATCGAAAGATATTAACTCTATACAAGCAGATACAGTAGATCAACACTACTTATTGTGCCTTAAAGACATTTATTAATAACAGAAAATTCGTATTTTTTATGATACCACAACAACATAAGAACATGGCTTGCATTGTTTCTGCGTTTAAGGCTTTGTGTTTGTCTCTCTTGTTCGTCGCCGTTGCATGTCGTTCGACAACAGACCAAAGGTTTTTAATGTCCAACGCTATGGTGCCAAATCCGACGGAAAAACTGATAACGCCAAGGTATGTACACAACCAATATTGAAACACAAAAATATAAGTATTTTATCGATAACTTTTTGTTTAAAAATTAAACTGTTTCTTCTTTACACGTCTAATCTTAGGCGTTCACAAATATATGGAAGAGGGCATGCACAAGGAGAGGTGGTAATAGTAAAATATATGTACCGAAAGGAACATTTTATCTCGGCGGTGTAGAGTTCGTGGGGCCATGCACGAATGATGTTGAATTCGTTATCGATGGAACTTTATTGGCTCCTGCAAACCCTAAAGACATTAAGAATGACACATGGATCAACTTCAGGTATATTAACAATCTTGGTATCTCTGGTGCCGGTACACTCGACGGCAGGCCCGTCTCAAATAAAAATTGGGCCCTGAGCTAAAACAGATTTGTGTAACATTTATCTATGTAATTTTTTTTTTAAAAAAAAACGGACCCTAACTTAAGCTAAATAAACTCAAAAATTGGAATGGGCCCTGTGCAAATGCACCTCCAGCACAGGGCCAAAGACGGACCTGCTCGACGGCCAAGGGAAAGAGTCTTGGCCACTAAATGATTGCCACAAAAACACCAATTGCCCTAAGCTAGCTATGGTACCACTTCTTAATCCTTTTATACATTGATTTACTATATGGTTATTATTTGCGGTTACAAAATGGCGTGATATAACACTTATACAATATAAAAATGTATTTCAATCATTTTCTATTACAACTTTAATTTAAGATTTTATAGATTTATTTAATTTAGAGAAAAACGAATATAGTTTTGAAGGAGGCAATATCCAAATGATAACTATATCTTATATAAAAATCAGCTAGTCTTTTGATAAAGTTATTATTTTCGCAGACCATGGGATTTGCATTTGTGAACAACTCAAGAATAAATGGGATAACATCACTCAACAGCAAAATGGGACACTTCAACTTCTTCTCAGTCCATCACTTAAACATCACTGACGTCACTATAACAGCTCCTAGCGACAGCCCCAACACCGACGGGTTAAATTTTGGGTTCTGTAGCAACATTCACATTTCCAACACACATATTGGTACTGGAGACGACTGTATAGCCATTCTTTCCGGAACCACCAACATGGATATCTCTAATGTCAACTGTGATCCGGGACACGGGATCAGCGTTGGAAGCTTAGGGAAGAACAATGACGAGAAGGACGTTAATGGCTTAACCGTAAGAGACACGGTCTTTCACGGCACAAGCGATGGTATTCGGATCAAGACTTGGGAATCTTCGGCTTGAAAGATCTTGGTTTCTAACTTCGTGTACGAGAATATTCAAATGATTAACGTTGGAAATCCGATCATCATCGACCAGAAGTATTGTCCTCACCCACCCTGTAAAAAAACGGTAAGTAGATATATAATTCTTTTCCTTTATAACAAGCAACAACAATAGAATAGTAACAGTTGTGTGTTACATTTTTTTTCAGGCAGAGTCACACGTTCAAATCCAAGACCTTAAATTAAAGAACATATATGGAACGTCGACGAACAAAGTGGCGGTGAATCTACAATGTAGCAAGAGCTTTCCATGTAAGAAGGTTGAGCTAATTGACATAAACCTAGAGCATAAGGGAGTAGAGGGTGGTCCTTCCACTGCGGTATGTGAGAATGTTGACGGTTCTGCACGTGGTAAGATGGTTCCACAGCATTGTCTGGACTGATTCAACGATCCATGGGACCAATGACCGTGCATGTATTGTACTATTTGATATTCTCTTTTATATATCTGTATAATTTGCTAATTGCAGTACACTACTTGAACATAGCCTTTGTCTAATATATGATATTATTATATTAGTTATGCACCATAATATATTGCTTAACTACTTAATTATTCAACTAAATATTTAAATATTTTAAAAATAAATTATTAAAATATTCATTAATTTTATAAAAATTACAATCTATCAAAAAAATTAAAATATCTTAAAATATACAGATACATTTTATAAAAAATAAGATTATAAATTTAAATAATTAAATAATTTCGTAATAACTATTACATAAATTTATAAATGTATATTTTTTATAAATTTGACTTACATACTCAACACGAAATTTATATATTTTATATACTATTTTATACCATTATTAAATAATAAATATAGTTAAAAAATTTAATCTATTGATTAATTTGCAAATTATAAAAGTAAATTTAATTGTATATAGCCACAATATAACAATGAACCGAAGCATGCTTAGTCTTTTACTCGAAATTCATAGATTGTATAACATACTTTAGTTAATTAAAATATAAAAATAAATATATAATCAACGATATTAATTATAATTTATAAAATATCTTTAAAATATAGATATTAAAAATTAGATAAATATATAATGATAAAAATAAAATTTAAAATTATTAGGACTTGTTGCAAAAATGACTCAAAACTCCAAGTCAAACATCAAACTAACCTTTTTTTTATGGACATTTTAAATGTAACTCGTGACCATCATAAAAACATTATGAATGAGTAGGGAAAAAACGTAGAGGAATAAAACTATAGGAATAAGGAAAAAAAATATTCCTTATTAATTTTGGCGAGGAATAATTTTGTTCTATATTCCTTGTAAATGGTAAAAAATATAGGAAAAATGAATGCATTATTCCCTTTTATTCCTTGGTCACCAGTTAGACTCTTCATTTATCCAATCTACCCTAGAAGTTTTGATTATTTACAAAAATGTCATTATTTTAATGCACCTAAAAAATAAAATTTACTCATTTATTCTCATAACTTATGCCCAAAACTACATCTTTCTCATTTTTAGCTATATTCATCCCAAAAAATCCAATTTTTTTATTCTAAAATTTTTGAGGGTCATATAGCTATCCAAACTCACGATTTCTGATCATTAACAATTGAATAGATGTTTTAGTGAAGTTGTGTGTGATTGGAGAACTAAGCAAGTTCTCTCAGGGTTTGAAGGCATAAATTGTTTTTTTCCAGATTTGTTCGCAAGAAGACTTACTGGTCAAAAAATATGTTAGTTTTGCAATTGTTTTTCTGTGTGTTTTTTAGAAAAGACTGTGGTGGAAATTTTCGAATTTTCTTTGTTGGCAAAAGAAATTTGAGAAGACTTACCTGGAATCTTCTTGGATAAATAAGTTAGTTTTAAAATTGACTAATCTTTGTCAGAAATTTGACTTTCTACATAAGACTTTCAGGTAAATCTTCCGCTGGAGATCTTCTCAGCATTTACATTATGTCTACTGAAGTTTGCGTATGTTACTTTTGCAATTGAAAATTTAAACTTAAAACATTTAATTTAAATTGGGAAACTTCCAGGTAAGTCTTCATGGTTCTAGATAAGTCTTCCAGATTTTTATTCCATGATTCTTGTCAAACCTAAGGTAATCAAAGAAGACTTATTCGTTTCTTACGAATATTGAATTTTAGTATTTTTTACGGATATTCGGATTTTTTTGTTCGAATCGGAACATATAACAAATCGAATCAATATTTACGGATATTTTGGTCTAACATGTTTCTATGTTACATCACTCCCGCACTGAAATTCTATGTTACATAGATGTTTTCTATGTTACATTACCCCCGCACTGAAATCTAAGCTAAATCAAATTGCATTAGAAGCTAATATAGTAGATTGAAAATGTTCTAGTCATTTGTCGTAATGTCTCTGTTACACCCCTTCTCCTTGTCGCCTTTACTACTGTGCAAGAGTGTGGACACGCTAGATTTGATTGTTACTATGTCACCGATGCGTATCCATCACATTATGTCGTCTCAAGCATCGACGGTTCTTTACAGAGTCAGATCTATCCTTCCACCCTTCCCTCGTCACAGGAATCACTGGACTCACCAGATTTACTTATTACTACATCACTGCTGCGACTTCAACACATTACGCCTTCTCAAGTATCGACGGTTCTTCATAAAATTGGTTGTACGGAGTTGCTGTCTTCTACAGAGGTTCACATACATCTTGCTTTCAAAACCTACTTATTGGGTTCCACAACGTCGTTTTGGACTACAACGTCGTTTTGGACTACAAGTGAAGCTTCTCTACGGGGCTCTTCTGTCCTTAGCCATATCTATCTTTCGTTATGTTTAATTCTCTTTGTTTATTAGTTTACCATTGAGAATCTCTCCAATTGTAACCATCTTAATCTTCTGGACCTTTAATTTAATATAAGTATTTCGTGTTTAAAAAAAAGTAGATTGAAAATGTTTGTCCCCAATCAACTTTAAGAGATGGGAGTATTTATATCATGTATATGTTGAGTTTGTTTTGTTTTTTTTCAGACACTCATATGGATATTGTCTATATCAGAAATGACTACAGATATAGCAACATACTTTTCATTTAATATTTTTTTTCAAATATTCCAGCTAAGACTATATGAAAATATGAACTACCCGTTGCTTTTTGAAAGAGTTTATTTATATCACAGCTATGTACGTTATCACAATCTCTTATGCATGTTTATATAGACTGGAATACGAGGAAAGTAGTTAAATAATAGTACTTTATATGCAACATGTCACATTGGAATATAGAAACGCCAAAAAGTATCTCTCTTTGGACTTGTCAGAATTTCATGTTCACACGGAAATGCATATGTAATAACATTTAAGTAAAATAACACATTAATATGTAACAAAACCTTATGGGTTTATAATTAAATAAAATATAAGTTAAAATGTAAAATATTGCTGCAAAAGAAAGAAAGCTCTTTGTTTCATAATAAATGACATTCTAACATTTTTTTTGAACAAATTTCTAACATTTTTTTCTTGTTACAGAAAAACTATAACTTTAGAGTTTCAATGCAAAATATATTTATTTTCAGTTAAAAATTAATTACAAAACTGCATTAGTTTTATAACTAATTTTATTTATCTCAAATACTATTGGTTAAATATGTGTAATTAATATTAATTTATACACATTTCAATTTATTAATTTATACACATTTCAATTATTTTTAAATTTGTGTGAAAATGATACTTACTCAAAAAAACGGAAGGAATATAAATATAAGAAAGGTGGGTAGATTTAAATGTCATTTTACAAACAACCAAAAGAAGGAAAACATTAATAGTAGCCTCCTTGCCAACTTGCATCTCAACTTGCATTTCTTTCTTTCCACGAAAATGTTTACTTATTCTCTCAACAAAACTTTTTTTTCGTAATTATGATAATACAACATTACAACTAGCTAAAAATCAAATCTAAACAAATCAATTTGTTTCTTTAACATATAGTATTTATTTATGGAATATTTTTAAAAGGAATAGTAGTAGCAACTTTCAGTATTTTTCTTTACAACTTGCATGCTTAGTTTTCTTTTCTATAACAAGTTGGATTTATTACACCCCACTTGCATTTTACGTACGATATACATTTATATATCATCTATTCATTGTTGAATTTGGTTTCACAAGTCTCGAAATTTTGCTTTTCGGAACTTTGAAAGAAAGAGGTCTTCTCATCATGCTCAACGGGTTCTTTACTTCAAACAACGAAATAATATTATAGTTAATTCTAAATTTTGATATTTTACATTTTATGCATAGGATGAGGAAGTCTGGAAAATCAGTAGTGTTGGCATTTGAATTATTGTAACGGTTCACACATCCCAAAAGTAAAATAGACCGGATGAATTTTTCCCTTTGGCAGTAAACAATATTGTAGGACTAATTTAAATTATTTTTGGTGAACAAAAACAAAATCATCTATTATTAGTGGAAAGTTAGTTGATGAAGTGACATAATTTGAAAATTTGTATAGTTTCGAAATAAGGAAGATAATTCTAGTGCTGTAATCTCCTTTTCAGTACTCTGCCAAGTTTCAGGGTTCGTTTCAGGGTTGCCTGTCACCATTTATCTTGGCCGAGCACTATCTAGCTCATTGTATATATATGGATATATACCGTGCATAATCAATTATTTTTTTAAAAGATACAATTACTATTGAAGAATAGAAATTACAGGCTGATTGGATCGAGTTTATGGTGAAGAACCGAACGTTTTGGTTACGTAACTATGATTAGAGACCAAGTAATTATATTGTTTGTACCTATTAGAAAAATGTAAATGATATATATATATATATATATATATATATATATATATATATTTTTCTTTTTAAGAAATGGCTGTAAAAATAGTCACAAATCTCTTTTAATATATAGGAGAAGCGAATCATATGAATCGTTGCACAAAAAAAAAAATTATATGAATCAGCACATGGGTTTTATGATTGCCTGAAATGCCCAGATCTCTTCATATAGTATGGATATCAATAATTATATATCTCAATGACTATCTTAATCATAATGACGGTGATACATTATCACATACGGTAAAAAGAGATAATATAGTCTCAGAATTATCGAACTAATACTCATTAGCTGATTCATAATACTGTTTCATGATTAACCAAAGATCATACATATGTAACGTAACTGGGCACGAGGAATATTTTGGAAAGAACCTAAACAAACAATGTTTTGTTTATTTTAAAGCTACGAGAGATTTATATATACAAAAGAGTTCAAGAAGATATGATCTTAAAGGTAAACTAATGCATCGTCAAAACGAACATTTAACAAACCTTCAAACCCTAACTTCGAAAAAACCAAAACCATCTTCATTTTTTTGTAGTCTGGAAAAAAAAAGAGAGAGTTGATAAATAAATATATTAAAAATGTAATTACGAGAATTTGTGTTGGTTCTCGGCGAGTTTTGCCAGCGATTGCAAGTTGCAACGTACGATGGTATCGGCGAAGCTACAAGTCTCTTCCTTATCGTTACCCGCTGGTACGTCCACGACGTATGACTCAACGACACGTGTCATCTTGCTATCGTCCGGCGACTCGTGCACCGTCGTCACCGATCTGTAGTTCTGAAGCCTGTGGTCCCCACCCACGACGCTGAAACCCATGACGTGGAGATCCTCGTCCATGATCTCAAGTCGCTCTAAACTGAACGTTGCGGGAAGACCAGAGACGACTCGGACCTCCCTCACGGAGCCAATCTCTCGACCGTCTCCGAGAGCCACGTGGCAGCTCTTAACGAGGTGTTTGTACGCTTGAGGGTGTTCGAAGCGGCTAAGTATCGACCACACGGACGAAGTTGGAGCGTCTACGTCCTGGACCACGACGGAGAAGCACTGGGAGGGACCCACCACGTGCGTGTGGGAAAGCTCCACGTGATCCGGCACATCAGCCATCCCACGTGTAAGGCTCACTTTCTGAAGATGTTTGTGGTGGAGGTGATGATAGGTGCCGACGGTGGCGTTGGCTGCTTCCACGGCGGTGGAATATGAATGTCTCTGAAACTGTAGTGACGTTGGCATGTTTATATCGATGTGTGTAAAAAAGCAAACACCTCTCTCTCTCTTATTATTCTCTGTCTCTCTTTTTCCAGAGAAGAGAGAAATGGTTTGCTTCGTGAGGTCCTATGAGATGATGTAATAAGATATTAAGGGATATATATATATAAGGAGGGTGTAAAAATATAAAAATGCAAGTATATGTGGACAATAGATGGACAGAGAAAGAGAGATAGTGTATGTCTTTATGTTAGAGAGAAGTCAGTTTTTGTGGGTTCGTCGGTTGTCCACTTGGGATTTGTTTTGGAGTTTGTATTTTCGACAATGAAATTCTCACTTTGTATCGAGGACCGGCCCGGTTCACCAGGAAAATTTACGGATTGGTTCTCGATAGACGATAGCATAACCGATCATGTATTTGGGTTTTATTTTTTACTTGGTTCTTTGCTGAGTTTATTAGAGTAACCACATCAATGAATTCTTGTGAAACCCCCTATTCATTATTTTATTATTATTTTTTTTGTTTAAGTTTAAAAAAAAAAAAATTTCGGACCAATCAATGACTAACACGTGGTGAATCCGGATTTATGGAGGTTTCATCACAGTGAACTTTTGAGAGAGAATCATAGAATTTGATTTTAATATTAATTTTTTTCGATTTGCGTGTGAACATTCCCCATAATCCCTTGATGCTAGCATGTTCAATGCAGACACAGAAACATAGATAATTTTTATTATTTTATTCTATTTTATTTTATTTTTTGTTTAAATTAAAAGAAAAAAAAGCAATAAACAGTGTATGCAACTTAAAAAAACGTCTCTTAGTTGAGTTCCCAAACACCCGTTCCTTGCTAAAATGCTAGACCTTACTGATTTCTTTATCATTTTTTTTCTAAGAGACCTATGCTAAGGAACAGCATTAAACATGCTCTAAGTACTTCTTATCAGTATCACAAGGAATGGCCCTTAAATTATAGTTTGTTCCGAATGAGATGTCTTTCTATAATCCGAAAAACTAAAAACTCAAGCTAACCAAACTGAACCGAATAACCAACACATCCCTACCAAAAACAACCCATAAGTCAAATAAAATCTAACTCTAGAAAGTATACTTTACTACTATTTTCATGATGCAGCCCAAGCACTCTTAGATAAAAATATTATGGGGAAATGAGATAAATAACATTCGAGGTTCGTTTGAAAAACTACAACTATTTCGCCACAGATACTACAATTCACAAAATAAACTTTGAACATTTTTCTTTAAAAAACAGTTTTTTTTTTGCTAAAATGAGAATATTATTGTATGATGAAATGTTTAGGGGGTTACAATAGCAGCCTAAAGCTGTGCTTCATTTGACAAAAAAAAAAAAAAAAAAAACAAGGAGAGCACAAGTTCAGCTGCCTCATGTCACTAGACACTAGTACGTTGAAAATTTCTAACACCTCGTTTCAGTAGATTCAAGGTAATTTATGATTCATTATATTTGCAGTAAATTTAAAATGTATGTTGTGTTTCCAACACCTCCTATACCAATAGACCTGATTTTATAACGTTAGTAACATTTTAATACCAAACTGAGTCATTTTGAAACTCTTGTCCAATATTCACATGTACGAAATATACCGCCTCCTTTTTCAAATAAAATGTAGAAGTATTTAATGATCTGGATATTGGATTGTGACACACTAGAACATGGTCACTTTGGGTCGAGTTGATTAAGCATTATTTATTATTGGTACGATTATTGGATGCCTTCTTGGTAGAATTTGGATTTCATTGAAAAATTTAGAACCTTCCTGACTGTACTGGTAAAGTTTTTACCAAGCCAAAGATAACTTTGTGAACTATAGCACTTTGAATATTCCAAGTTGGTGAAAATAGCATGTCATGGGTCCATCATGATTATCTTGCCTCATCTTGTAATCAACTTGAGCGTTTTGATAGTACTAAAGAATTGAATAATCAAATTTCTTTTCAACAAAGAAATAACAGAATATTAGACGAGTTAGATGAAAATCAACTAAGCAGTTGCCAAAAGTAACCAACATGAAGTCAGGAAATATTTGGAATTGGACAATATTTCTTTGGTGTGTCTCCTTCCACAAACTTATATTCAAATCAAATGTAATGAATATAGGACTCTTGAATTTGTGTGGTGGGAATAATAACAAAATACAATTTGGATAATAATAAAGGGTTCCTTAATGCATTGGTTTTTCCAACAACTACACAAAGTACAACTATACATATTCCCAACTATCCTAGTTGATAGATCAATACGAATAAGTTCATTTGCATTACTAATTGAATCTGATATTTTATAGAATAAAAAGGAAGGATTGGAATTTGCAGTTTCTTTGTAAAATACTCGATGTAAATAATGCTCATAAGCGCATTACCACAATTCTGATGTGAAATGTAGCCCCGGGATGATTACCACAATTCTGTATACAGAAAATCAATTTTCCTTTGTTGAGACCAAGTGTATTGATAAGAATCAACATATGTTTCTCTTCAGTTATACTAGAATCTAACTATAGTATTTCTTAAAAACATTAAAGATCATATCAAAACTTTTCATATATTAAAGAAAAGTTCCACATAATTAAATTCAGGTTTTCAATCTTGTTTTGTTTGTTTGTTTGATCTTCATGAACAACTAGATGTTTTCGTACACCATATGCAACAATATAATTTTTAAATTTAATTATAATTAAAATTTTATTTATATTTATATTTTATTATTTTACATCAATATTTAATATAAAATTTTAATTAGTTGAACATAAAATTGAGATAAATAAACAATTTAATTTGTTTTCGATTATATTTATAATTATAATCCTAGATATATTTTCATTTATATCTTTTGGTTTAGATATATTAAATTAACTTATATAAAATTAAAAGAATGACATAAAATTATATAATTATTAACAAACTAAATAGAATTTCTAAAATTTGTAGATATCAAAAGGAAACAAATGATATTGATTAAATTTTTAAAACCATTGTACAAAATAAAAATTTGAAAATCTTATTTAGTAATGAAAATGGTATGATCATAAAAATAGATTAAAATAATATTTCAAAATTTGTAAAATATTTTATATTTATACTACTATACTATTTACTATTATATTTAAATATATTTATTTTAGTGATGAAGTATGAGTTATTGCCATATTTTAAAAATTACCAAAAATAGAAATTGACATTAAATGTAATTCATGTCACATATTTTCCTTAATCTATGTCATTTTTTTTTAGCATGCCATATCATAGTTTTTCTTAACAGATCTTTTGTTTGTTTATGAAAATATGAAGAAAATAATTCACCGATTAAAATTATTTTAAAACTCTGAAAATACCCATAATTCAAAGAAAAACTCAACTTCGACGAGGAGTGGAGCACATTACAACGTGATATACAAGATAACCAAACATGCAGGCCAAAAGTGAAAAGAGCAATTCAAAAAAAAAAGTGAAAAGAGAAATTGTCCAAAAGAGTTGCATCTCATTGTTCTGCAGAAGAGGGACACATTGTCAAAGAGAAATTTAGCAATAGCCAAATCCCGTACCCACCAATTGTTTGGATAATTAATTAACAGTTTGCCAACTTGTTTTCTTTATTTTCAACAGGCTTTTGAGATCTTCAAGATCTGGGCAATAAAACGATTTTGTAGACCTTAAGAGATTAGTTAAGCCCCTTTTGATAAAATAGAAATAATGTCCCATTTGCATTTTCAAATATCATATTTACTTTTGTAGAAAATACAGATAGATATACTATATTTACACTTGTTTTCTTAGCTCATTGCTTATGCAATACAAGACAACCTGATCAGGAAGTTCTGCAGACCATATACTGATATACTCCAGTTTTTATATATATATCCAATCTTATAAGACAACAATTATGTTAACAAATAAATAAATAGTCAGACAACGATAAATGAAGCCAAGCAATCGACCGCAGAGATCTAGACCCTTTTGAAAACGAAAACTTGCAAACTCAACAAATTCACTGCGAATGACATGTCACATTAGACCATATCCGTTACCTAAGATGAAAATCAGATGTAGTTAAGAACATGGTTACAGAAGGTACCAACCAATTATATCTAAACTTCAAATAAAAACTTTATACTTCAAAGGCTATTTGTATGCAAAGTTGAAAATACGGGTCAAAGTCTTTCTAAATCCAAAGTCAGAAACTTCAAATATATCCAAACACTGAAACTTTATACGTATTCACAAAAGTAGAAGAATGGATCATATTCGAATACGTGTCTCCTACATTAATTACCCAATTCTACGAACTGTTATCATCAGGAAGTATCATTTATCTTTCCCCACTGATTACTCAAAAGTAACACAAGTTTTGTTTCTTCTGCGATGTTTGAAATGTTGCATTTAGGTTTCAAGTCTGACAAGTTGCTTGTCAATTTCCTGACCGTACGATATGCAAAGGTAATTTCCTATGACACATCGCGAACATGATGATGCAACATTGTCACGCTTTGGTCATTAACGGTGTACGGGAAACCAAACCATCCAGCAAAGTTTCAGAATTATAGGTGTGAAACCCAGTACTGAAATTAGGTGTTGGAAGATGAACACACAATGTTCACACCATACGTAAAAAATACTTTGAAAGAAATGAAAAGTAAATTTACTTTAAAAGAAACACAAAGGTAAAATTACTTTGTAAGAAACATACAATTTATACTCAAATCGTCTCCAAATCAAAACATTCTAATAACATAAGACTAGGTTAAGAACCATGCCTTGCGCGGGATGAAATTATTATTTTTATTATGTTTTGAAAAATGAAATAATAGTTCGGTTTTATTTGGATTAGGAGTGTTCAATCCAGATATTGGGTTTCGGTTCGGTTCGATTTTTCGGTATTTCAGTTATTAAAATATAACTACTTTTCTAAATTCATATTTACTTCAGTTTGATTTGTTTTATATACCATCGGTTTTCAGTTTATTAAGTTTTATACCAAAAAAACATAATTATTTAGTTTGAGATTATATTATATATTATACAAATATATAATATGATCATATTTTGAATCATATTGTCAAAAAGTCATTTATTAAAAAAATTATATATTTAAAGAAAAGAATAAAAAAAAGCTTCTATCATCTAATAAAATGATCAAATCTAGACCTAATATCAAAGCTCTAAATTTTGAAAAAAAATAAAAAAAAACAGAAGCATGAAAGAAAAGTTTTTATATTCTTCCATATCTAGTGTTCATCAATTAACACGTCTCCGACTGAACACAACTCTGTTTGTTTAACGATAAAAAAAAAAGTTGTAAATAATTTCAACTAATTGTTGTCCATCAAATTTATAATCTTTACTTCAATTTAGTTACAATTAAAATAAAGCAAAAAGACAAAAAAAACTAAGAAAATAAGAAGCCTCAGTTGCAGTAAATTGTTAGTTAATTATAGTTCAAGTGATTCAAGTGATTTACAAATTATAATTATAGTTCAACTCATGTAACAAATAGATATTCATATGTCGTTATAAATATATACATATTTACATGTTTCAGTTTAATCGGTTATAAATCAAACCATATCCAAATCCTACGGTTTTTATAAAAACACATCCATTCGGTTTGTATGGTATATACCAAAAATTACCATATTATCGGTTGTGTAATATCTTTTAAAAATATAAAATTAAAAAGAACTAAGATATTTAAATCATTGATAACAAAACTTTTCAATGTGAATAATTTAATAAGTTTATAATTTATAAATATTCTTGAAAATTCATTGAAATTTTTGAAATTAAAATATTTATATAATCTTATATGGTATATATTTTAATCTATAAATACATTTGTTTTATTATTGAATGATACTTTTTACTCATATGGTTTTAAAATAATGTATATTTTTTATAATAAAAATGTTAAACTATTGATCATTAACTTTTAACATAATAATTTAATAGTTTTAGTCCTTTATTCTCGTTTTTTAAAATTCAAAATATAACATATACGAAAAAATCTAAAGTTTAATTTTATAGCTAATTTTATTATTTAATTTATTTTGATAATATAGAATTAAAAAAAAATGATGGAGGAGATATAAATTGTTATCAAATATTTATTATTAGAATCATTAATTATCATATATATGTAGTCATTTATGGTAATTTCGTAGGTTTTATCAAATATTTATTATTAGAAGCTGAACATCTAATTGGGAGTAAATTTTCAACAACAGGAGCTACAATACGGATGCCACCACGGGTTATACGACGGACTAAGCCGGTATCTGAATAGTATTTATGCAACTTCTTCTCTTGATCATAAAAGTAAAGATTCCCTCGCTTAGAAACTGCAAGTGGCATGCACCAATGCCACCCAATCAAGATTTTTCACAAAATAAATTTCCTATAATGTAGGGAAACTAGTTTTTGCAAATAACTGTTTTTAAAACATAAAAACCAAAAACCAAAATTTCATGGTTTCCTAATTTACGTTGGTTGCAAATTGTTTATTAAGAAAATATTTTTACTATATTTATATATTACTAGAAGAAAAACAATAAAAATGATAAATTACTATCACAAAATAAGGTTTAGCAAGAATCATTTACTTGATGTAATATGAATATAATTTGGATTTGGGATATTTTAAAAACTTTTCAATTACAAACAAATTTTTTTTTTGAATTATAATTCTAAGTTAAAATGTTTAAAAATAACATACAAGATAATCATTAATTAAATTTTTAAAAAGACAAAATATAAAGGAAATCTTAAAATTCAGAATTGAAAATATATTAAAATATACTTTTATAAAGTTTACAAAATATAAAAACAATATAATTAAATTTCATTTAGTATGTTTAGATAATAAACTAACTATCAATTGTATAACATTTAGTTTGCCTAGAAGTAAATAGTACTTTTGAAGTAAATAATACTTTTCAAGTAATACTTTGTATTATTAGTTTTTAATTTAAATTCAAAATATACTTCAAACATAGTAAAATTAAACTAAAAAATAACCATTCATGTTTTTTTCTGGAAATTAAACCCACAGGAAAATAAAAATTTCAAAATTTAAAATATTTTAAACCAAAAACCAAAAGTTAAAAACTAAAATCACAATTCGTGTTTTTCCAAAAACTAAAATCTACTACAAAATCAAAAACCAAAAGCTAAAAACCAAAATCTAAAAACCAAAAACTAAAATCTAAAAACGAAAATCTAAAATCTAAAAACCATCCAAACAATCATCACCTACATCTAGATACGTGACAGTTACATGTGAAAAGGATAAAGGAAAGGAGTAAGTGATGCTCCATGTTTCTTCTTGTGCATCCATGCTCCATATGTTAAAATTAAAATGAGGATCCAGCCTATCATTTGCTGCTATGACTAGACGGTCTTCAAGGTTAGCTATCTGCCCTGACTCGCAGAATCGGGGTGGTGTCCTTACACTACGAAACTTTTTTGTGTGTAGATCCAAAGCTAGTATCTTCTGAGTCATGCTAAAAGAATCTATTTCTAACCAGTAGATGGATCCATTTACAAACGCCGACTTCAATCTCTCTCCCACATAGAAAAGAGGTTGTCTCTTCAGTTTCCTCCATTCCCCAATGTTTATATCAAGAATCTCGCAGTAATATTTAGACTCGAAGAACATCCTCACTACCTTATAGTTCCCAATAACTTTGTCCCTACCGAATCCCATCCTCCAGTATCAAGGAAAAAATTCAAAATCCCGACCTGCAATTTCAATTATGTCCCCCGAATTATCACTACACACACACACACACACACACACACACACACACACACACACACACATATATATATATATATATATATAGCGGTCATAAGAATTAGGGAAATTGCATCCTATTCATACAAAAAAAATATAATTCATTATCTAACCAATTAACCTAGTTTACATAGATATATCATGTATTTTTTTATATAATAATACACTAATACCCTTGTAAGTCACCGATGAAACCTGCTACCAAACTAATTTTAATATAAATAATACGTGAATGTAAAAAATAATTTGTGGCTCTTTATTGTACACACATTCTAAAGCTATTTTTATTTGATAATTTTTGGGAAAGTGAATATGTTTCATCTCAGATTTCCATGATCCTTCAACACCACCGTCTACATATCCGGTGAAGTACAATGGAGGAAAAAACCACTTTTGAAGGCTACGACATTAAGGAAGGGGGAAGCTTCTCAGATTTTGACATAAACAGTCCAAAGGAAGACGAAACAAAAGAGGCGGCGAGGTGGATTAACACTTACAGATTCAAGTTCCCAAAACCGTATTGCATAAGAGAATTTCAATCATGTAAGTGGTTGTTCTGTTATTGTTTCTTAACATGAAGTAATTCTTTGTTGGAGTCAGTATGTGGAAACGTTGTGACCCGGAAATTTGAAGCTTTGTGTTTGGACTCCACTCCATTGTACATTCTATTCCACTTTCAAAGTATTTGTTACCTTAATACAAATAGAATATTTTAAAAAATCTGAATCTGAAGTATTTTTTGTTTCTTTCATTTTATGATATTTTCAAAGTCATATGTGGTACCGGAGTAACATGGAATAATAGTGAATAGTCAGCTTGTTTGTATGTTGTTGCTTTGTGTATGATCCAGTGAGCTGAATAGAATACCAACCAACAAAATTAAATACAATACAGTAGAACCTCTATAAATTAATACTCGATAAATTAATATCTCTATAAATTAATATAATTTTATAGTCCTAAATTGAGTTTTTGGTTTAATTAGTATATCTATAAATTAATATCTCTCTAAATTAATAAAAAAAATAAAATTTTGGTGTAGTCCCAACATTATTAATTTATAGAGGTTTCACTGTAGTTTGTTGGTTTCCATTTTCATTTTTGTTCGTATTGTTGTTGTTTTTCTATCCATACCGTTACATCTTTTATGGTTTCCATTCTACATTTTATTATACTATACATTTTATTTCACATTTACTATGTTTTTGCTTATATTTCTATACTGTGATTTCTGTTTTTATTTTTATATTGTGTTTTGTTTCTATTTTTATACTTAGGTCTTTACTTTATTTTTGTTTTTGTTTTAGTGACTCAGTAGTGAAGAATAACGACGACGGACCGGTAGAAGCGTCGTTGTGTTGGAAAAAAAGAGGAGAAAAAGATGATCTTTATATGGTGGTGAAGAATAATGACGGTGAATGAAGTGAAGGTGTATCAGCACGTTTGAAAAAAAAAATTGAAGAAGATGAACACGCCGTCTATACTATATTCGGTGAACGAAATAATATAGTATATATTCTTTATTGTAGCTATAGACATGTAAGATTACCATACTATTTGGTACATATTTCTATAATATTTCTTAAAAATGTAATAATCTGGTGACTGTCAAGATTTCTCAGCAAGGGGAAATTGTTTATATCTTGGATGTGGGTTGACATTTCTGGGTTAGAGTATAGTTTTATCATTTGGGTTGAGTTTCACTAACTCACCCTTGTTACTTTGTTACTTGTATTAGTGATATGACCCTATCTATGTTGTAATGTCAGTTTATTCTATTCAATAATATAATAGTACAACATGCATATAACCTTGCCACTCAAGTCCCCTGAATTATTGAACGAGAACACTCTAAAAGTAGTATACTATATCGACCTTGCAGTATAGTGTTATGAACGTGGTAAATGTCATTATTTAAAAACGGGGAAAACTGTTTATATCTCGGATGTGGGTTGGGTTTAGGATTTAGTGATTAAGATTTAGGGTTTAGTATTTGAAAAGTGGGGATTGAGGTTTGGGTTTAGTGATAGCAGTTTAGGTTTAGTATTCAAAATGAAGATTGAGATAGGGGTATATCTACTATTTAGAGGTGTATATGTGGAGTTATAATTCTATACTGCATCGACGATATGGAATGGAACATCGAGTGTATATTGTATGTTTATCAACACTAATATAAGTTTCATACTAAAATAAAATTTTATACTATATGTAATAAGTATGTGGTACATATGTGTGTAACGTGCCTTTCATAATGTGGAAATTATAATTAAACACGTATCTTTCTCTCCATGCAACCGGCAACTTGCAACCATTAGGGATAAAACCAGACTTTAGTTGGGCTAATTGTCAGTAAATGAATTCAGTCAAAATCAGTGCTATACTCTTCATTTTCATTAGTATTTTGTATATTGAACAAATTCTCCCTAAGAATTACTTTTGATATTAATTAATTATCAGGATTTTTTTTAGCTATATATGACTTACAGGAGATATCACTTGGATCTCGGCCGGAAGAGAATCTAAGATATTCTCCAGTGGAAGGATTCAAAACATTGATCCAGCCTGGTACGGACATGCAAACCAGACTGTCACAGGACAGTGACGGTCTTCAGGATAAATCACTGTCCATATAGAACCCTTTGAGCTCCTTCGAGGGTAGTACTTTGGGGAAATCACAGTCTAGATAGATCATTTCGACCTTTTCTTCGTCCACTACCACCTCTGGATTGTTTATGAGCAAAGCGGCAGCCACGAATTGCATCTCATAAACAATCCGACCGGGTATATAGGTCGTGTTTAACCTTCCGACTAGGTATAATTGTCGTATTTGACTCGCTCGACCGAGTATAACTGTCTTAAAGTTTCGAGATTTCTAGCCGAGCCATCATCTCGAGGAGGGGTATTGGAGATAATATATCCTACATCGGATAATCAAAGGAACCTTAAGTAATATAAAGGGTTAGGGTCAATCCACTTATCACCAATTGGTTTTAAGTTGGAAGCCCATAATAACCCGAATCTAACAAAATACGCTTCGCCTTGCCTCTTCCGAAAAGCAGCAAGAGTGGACAGAATGCAAATATCAATACCAAGCGTATCTCTTTGTGTAGACAACTGCCTCTCACCAAAAGAGAGTTTTCACTGCACAGTGATTAAACCTGGAGGAGATTTGATCAGTGAGAGGCGAGTAGTTAGATTTGAGAATCTTTTTGTGCATCAATTAAAATAAAATCTTGAATGGCTAAGAAAATAGTTTCTTTCTTGTAAAACGAAACATAAATACTACTCCAAAACTATAAACATTCCAAACCAAAGTAGTAGGATCAACAGGGTAGGGTTTAAAGCTCGATATACTGTTACTTTTGTTTCAATTTACTTGGTGTTTAATTTGCACATAGATTAAGAAAATGCAAAATTTTATACCATTTATCTCAGTTATATAAAAACATCATTAAATAAAACTAATTCAACCAATAAGAAAAATGTGGTAATTTATAGTCAGTCACAATTCTCAAACAACACTAAATATTTCTCTAGAATAAAGAAAAAAAAAAGAGAAAATCTCCAAAATAGCACATTTCCAAGTTTATGTCACAAAATAGTCTTTAAAAACTAAAATGATCAAAATAGCATTTTATCTTTTGAATTTTTTTATTTTTTTTTATTTTTCAAAAATTGAAATCTTATCCCCAAAACCTCACTCCCCAACTCTAAACCCTAAAACCTAAATTTTAAACCTTAAACTCTTAACCCTTAACCCTAAACCCTAAACCCTAATGTCTAAATTAATTTATCTCTTTTGGTAAATCATTAAGTGCTATTTTAGTCATTTTTATTTTTAAGTGTTATATTTGTAACAAAAACTTTTTTAGTGTTATTTTAGTCATTTTCTCAAAAAAAAAATCACTTATTATGAAATAATATAAAAAAGTTTAAAACACAATGTAAATTAAACAGATAAATTATCAGTTTAGCTGCTTCCACTCCGCGAGAACAGCCAGCAAACACCTGCAACTAGTTTAGCTGCTTCCACTCCGTATGTGGCCACAACAGCGACATACATTACTATGAGGCTGAATAAGAGAAGCCTTCATGATCTCCACAGAAAGATCTGGATGGTTTACAACAAACAACTTGAACTCAGCAGAGCTAGCAATGGTGCCTATATTTTTCATGATAGTATTGAAGGCCACGTCGTTAAGAGATCTGTCAAAAGGGATTTGAGCAAGCTCAAGGGCGATAAGAGAGTTGGCCGAGTTAAGAGATGATATAAGCTGGCTTCTACATATGTCACGCAGATGCGGAATCTCATACTTGTCTGCTGCAAGATAGAGTGACCTAGCATGTTTCTTGAGACTTTCCGAAGAAATAGAGCCGTCAATGCTGTACATGAACTCAACTAAAGCCTCAAGTTCCTCGTGTTTCATCTCGGAGAGAGTGACTGTCTCAAGCTTAGATGAAGCCTTGAACTCGTCTGATTCCATAATCTTCTTCAATACCATTGATCTTGATGCCTATATCAAATACCATATATGTTGGAAGAAATTGCATTAACGATAAATAAACAACACGGATAAATAAGCACTTTAGCTAAGCTTTAATCATAGCCTTGAGATTTAATTAAACCTTAAAATTAAATGGGTCTAAACTGACTAGATTGGAGTTTAAATGGGGAGAGTTTATCCATTTTAACATCCATAGTAAGACTTCTGCTGTAGATAGCTACCATTGATGCATTAGTATCTGTTCTCAAAGACTAATTGCATCTCTTGTGTTATTATTTTGACAATGTAATTCACATTCTTATAAAAAATATCGAGGAAAAAGTAAAATGAGAACCAGAACAAGTTTATGGGCGGATATAGTTGCACCCTCAACACTGTTTCCTGCCTTGAGTAATACATCTGCTTGCCATTGTTCTTTGAGGAGTTTCTTTAATCCACCCAAGAAGATCTCTTTGTTGCTTTGTGTTGCCATTGCAAACACTAAAACCTGGCTGTGATGTGATTTGGAGAGATACAAATTCATTAGCAACAGTCATATACACGTACAAAGACATGCAGAAGAACATAAGAGTTTCAACTTTTAAGAGTGGAAACATATTCTCTGTTCTCAATTAAGAAAAGAGTAACAAACAGAACTCATAAGATTTCAACAGAGAAACGTTCGTTAGTACCGGAACGAGGAGAAAGTTATGACGGAGACGAGTTTAGCTGCTGCCGTGGAGACGACTCTGTTACGCTTGTAGGGTTTCACAGTCTGTTGTTCTATTTTAACAAGTCAATCTAGATAAAGTGATTTACAAAACATTTCTAAAATGATCTTTCTAACTTTGAAAGTATCGGAGAGAAATATCCTAACTGTCAAACTCAAAAAGGATTTTTTTTCTTCTTATTTTTATAGTTTCAAAATTCAAACTGGTGGTTGAAGGCTTCTACCGTTTTAACATTGGGTTGTTTAGTTCATTTTGCTTTATCTCTAATCAATTAGTTTT
This sequence comes from Eruca vesicaria subsp. sativa, assembly GCA_932364175.1. Lineage (NCBI taxonomy): Eukaryota > Viridiplantae > Streptophyta > Magnoliopsida > Brassicales > Brassicaceae > Eruca > Eruca vesicaria. Next base: position 136,649 of record CAKOAT010119598.1, on the reverse strand, counting down.
CTTGATTTATTTTAAATCTAACATAGTTTTTAATTGTTCTATTATATGTTCCTTTCAATTGATTTGGAAAGACAAAATATTTGGTACAGTTGAACTGTTTGGAAAAGGTAATTGACAAATCTATTGCGAATAGAAATCACATGTTTTATGGGATTCAATAGTTGATAGTTCTTCATTTGATGATAATGGAGTTTTTGCTACAAACTATCATAAATTTCTATAAAAACAATAATTTATTTTACTCTCTTATTATCAATAAAGCAATATATAAGTTATCTTATCTCGGTGACTTCTCAACTCAGTTTGAAATGTGGTATTTTTGGATTAGTACAATATTTATCTTCCTTGTGATTAAACTATTTGAGGAGCATATATAGAATTTTTATATGAAAATATTTATCTCCTTTGAGCTTCAACTATTTGAGAAGGAAAAATAGAACTTTTATATGAAAATCTTTAATTATTTACATCGCAAATAAACATGTTAATTTACTTTGATCTCTACAGGTGTATTCATTTTCTATATTCGTTTTGACAGTTCTTCTTTTTTATATTTTTTGTGTCCAATATAATCCAACGTTCTAATTTTTTCTTTCTAAAATTAACTTTATATTAAAATGTTAAATCTTTTTTTCTTCGCATATGAATTTTATCTCTAAAATTTCAATACTACTTTTTGTGATTTTAAAATTTATTTTTGAATCTACCACTAGTATTATAAATATTTATTTTAAATAGTGATTGATTGTAATTTCAAAGTACTTTATTATAATTTCTTAGTTACAACAAAATAGTATAAAATCTCATGTAGTGTATAATAAACAACTTACATAAACCATTCAATACCAGCGTTAAAAACCCATACACATTAAAAATAAAATCATTTCAGATTCTCAAATATTTGATTGACTAGATTTGGCTAAATCTATAGCTTTGACAACTTTTATTTTTATATTTCAGATGATGCCACTGAAGGTAACTAATTTACTTCCAAAATTTTTATCAGTCTCCTTCTCGCTTGCAAGTCAAACACCTCGTGCATTAAGCCTTGAACTAATTTACTTCCAAAATGTTCTAAAACACCTGTTATCTTTATTTCGACAGAATCATGCAAGAAACTTATCTGAACCAAGGCTAGCATCAAGTGTACATCAACACGCTGCGAAGACTGGTCAGCACATGGTTTCTAATCCTAGAAGAGGGGATAATCGACCCTTCTTGGCCAGCGGAGACAGAGGACACCAGCTGTAGCCTCTCACCAAAAGAGATGGTTTTCACTGCACAGTGAATAAACCTGGGGAGATTTGATCAGTGAGGCTTGTAGTTAGCTTTCAGCAGCTTCTTGTGCATCAGTTAAACAAAATCTTGAATAGCTAATAAAATAGTTGCTTTCTTTTAAAAAGAAACATTAAGTACTACTCCAAAAAACTACAAAAATTCGAAACCAAAGTAGAAGGATCAGCAGGCTAGAATTAAAATCTTGATATAGTATTAATTATTAGTTTAGCTGCATCCTGCATCCTCTCCACGAGGCCAGCCAGCAACCTGGAACTAGTTGTGATTGCTCTAATAGAGAAGCCTTGATGACCTCAACAGATAGATCTGGATTGTTGACAACAAACAACTTGAACTCAGTAGAGCTAGCAATGATGCTTTTATTGTTCTTGAAAGCTGTGAAAGCCGCATCGTTAAGAGCTTTGTCAAAAGGGATTTGAGCTAGCTCAAGGATGTTAAGAGCGTTGGACGCGTTAAGAGATGATATAAGCTGGTTTCTACATATGTCACGGAGATGCGGAATCTCATACTTGTCTGCTGCAAGATAGAGTGACCTAACATGTTTCTTGAGAGTTTCAGAAGAAATGGAGCCATCAACACTGTACATGAACTGAACTAAAGCCTCAAGCTCCTCGTGTTTCATCTCGGAGAAGGTTACTGTCTCTACCTTAGATGAAGACTTCAACTCGTCTGATTCCATCATCTTCTTCAACACCGTTGATCTTGATGCCTATATCATATACCATATTTGTGGCAAGAAATTGCATTAACGATAAATAATGCAACATGTATAAATAAGCATTTTGGCTAATCTTTAATCATTGCCTTAGGGATTTGATTAAAACTAAAAATTAAAATAAATGGGTAAACGGGTTTAAATGGGGTGAGTTTTATCCATTTTAACATTCCTAGTTAGACCTCTTCTTTCTTTAGAAAGAAACCATTGATGCATTAGGATTTTTTCTCAAAGACTAATTCTATCCCTTGTGTTATTATCTTGATAATGAAATTCACATTCTTATATAAAAAAATAAAAAAAAAAAATCGAGGAAGAAGTAAAAAGAGAACCAGAACAAGTTTATGGGCGGGGATAGTGGCACCCATAGCACTGTCTCCTGCCTTGAGGAGTACGTCTGATTGCCATTGTTCTTTAAAGAGTTTGTTAAATCCATCGAAGAAGATCTCTCTGTTGCTCTGTGTTGTCATTGCAAACCTGACTGTGATTTGGAGTGGAGAGATACAAATTCATCAGCAGCAACCATATATATATATATATATAGACGTACAAAGACATGCAGAGGAACACACATTTAACTCATAAGAGTCTCAACTTTCGAGAGTGGAAAGGTATCTTATGTTCTCAATTAAGAACAGAGGAACACACAGAACTCATAAGATTTCAACAGAGAGAAGTTCGTTAATACCGAAACAATCGAGAAGAATGTTAACGGAGACGACTTTAGCAGCTGCCGCGGAGACGACTTTGTTAGCTTGTAGGGTTTTAGAGTCTATTACTATTTTATCAAGTCAATCAAAATAAGATAATTCACTAGATTTTTTTCCCTAAAGTTTTAACCTTATATTTCGCATATGATTTTTATCTATAAAAAATTAAATATTATTTTGTAAAAAAATATAAAATAAGATAATTCGTGTATCTATTATATTAAAAGAGAAGTCACAACTTCTCTTCATGTATGATTTTTTAAAAATGGACTCTTCCTTAGAAAAGTTGTTACCTTATCTTTTGTATTTATATAATAAAATCTTAACAACCAAATTTAATTTTCATTTTCATTCTCTCAATACATAAAAACATCTTAAAATTAAGAATACATTTATATAAACATTTAAATATATGTTCAACCTTAAAAATATATATCACTAATGTCATAAAATAAATAACATATGTATATTAAACTGAAAATAACACCCGCGCGGTTGCGCGGGTAAAGATCTAGTATGTTGTTGTTATCTGAATATAATACTGTAACAACATGATAATGCTAATATATATATATATATATATATCTTAGTTTTATATATAATTGTTTTTAGATTTTGAAAATAATAATATCCTTCTATTATAAAAATTTAAAATTAAAATATAAAACGATTTATAATTAAATATTAATAAAACAAAAATATTTATATGTCATTATATTACTTAATTGATTATAGATTAATAGGATAATTATCTATGTAAATACATATTAGAAAAATTAAGATACCTTATAGAATATTGTACTGTTATCTGGAAATAACTTTTTATATTACGAAAAAATAAAAATATATGTATAAAACAATTTAAAATTATTTATTAAAAGCAAATATAAATATATTTTCAGAAAAAATTAATATGTGAATGTTTTTCAACACTATAATAAGCATATATATTTTGATGAAAATTTGTCATATAAAAATAGTTTAATGTTCGCATATGCGGGCATAATACCTAATAAAATATTATTTTGTGATTTTAAACGCATTTTAAAATCTATTATTATTATAAATATTTATTTAAAGAGAGATTGATTTTAAATGGAATTTTTCAGATTATTCGTCCAGCTTGATCATTTTTTTTGACAAAGTTCCAACTTGATCATTAATAATGCATTTACTTAATTTGAAACTAATTTGATATTGATTAGTAATCATATGAGAGATGCGTAGGAGACTTTTTCCAAATTTGAAACTAACACTACAAGAAAACTAAGCATTTACTAGGAAACTTTACTAGGAAAATAATTCCTCGTAAAATTACTACGAGTTTACTTCGAATTTACGAGGAAACCATGTTTCCTCGTAAGGTTCTCGTATACTTACGAGAAAACAGTTTCCTCGTAAAGTCGTAGTAACATTACTAGGACTTTACGAGGAAAAAAACGCGGGCATAGCNGCATTTACTAGGAAACTTTACTAGGAAAATAATTCCTCGTAAAATTACTACGAGTTTACTTCGAATTTACGAGGAAACCATGTTTCCTCGTAAGGTTCTCGTATACTTACGAGAAAACAGTTTCCTCGTAAAGTCGTAGTAACATTACTAGGACTTTACGAGGAAAAAAACGCGGGCATAGCTATTTCCTAGTAAAGCAATTTCCTCGTAAAGTCCTAGTAATTGCTTACTACGAAATTAAGAGGAATGAGTTTTGTTACTATGAAATTAAGAGAAACTAGATAGAAAATATCGAATTTAAAATTTGTACCTACTTTTCCTAGCAATTTCATAGTAAATTCTCAGATTCGAAAATTTCTATAAATACCACCATATGTGATTCATTTGAAACACACCAAACAAATAGAAAATACTCAATTCATAACTGAAAGGAGTTCACAGTCAACATAATAGTTTCTTATCAACTCCTCAAAGCTTTTCCTCAAAGAAATAGCTTGGGGCTTTTCTTCAGGTAGATAGTTCGAGGAAAGCTATGTTGGGTTGATAAAAACCGTTCCGATGACTGTATACTTCTTTTAGTTTTTTTTAAAAAAAATTTGATTTGGGGTTTAGGAAGATGTATGTATAAGTTATGGAAGTTTGTTTAGGTTTAGGGTTTAGGTTTAAGGTTAGGGTTTAGGGAATTTAGATTAGGTGGTTAGTTTAGGGAACTTATATTAGGTTGTTTAGTTTTGAAAATTTGAAGTTTAGGTGTAGAAGAGGTTAGGAGTTTGGTTGTAGAAGAGGTTATAAGTTAAGGAAGTTGTGGTTTGGGGTTTGGGGTTTCGAGTTTAGGGATTTACAAACCCTTTCCTCGTAAAGCCCTAGTAAGAGAAAATGCGGGCATAGTTGTTTCCTCGTAAAGTCCTAGTAATAACATTACTAGGACTTTACGAGGAAAAAAACGCGGGCATAGCTATTTCCTAGTAAAGCAATTTCCTCGTAAAGTCCTAGTAATGGTATTACTAGGACTTTACGAGGAAATAAAACACGGGCATAGCTATTTCCTCGTAAAGGCCTAGTAATGTTACTAGGGCCTTACGAGGAAACAAAATTCCTTATATAAACTCGAGCAATCCGATTTCTCATTTGTAGTAAGCTTCTCTCTGAATTCTCTTAAGGTTCTCTCTATTTCCTACTTAGGTGGTCAGATTAGAGAATTTAGATTAGATGGTTAGATTAGGGAATTTAGATTAGGTGGTTAGTTTAGGAAATTTAGATTAGGTGGTTAGATTAGGAATTTAGATTAGGTGGTTAGTTTAGGGAATTTAGATTAGGTTGATTTAATTTTTTAACTGTTTTTTAAATGATACTAGTATATTAATGATACTAGTTGTCGTGCCGGGATGACGACTTCGTTCGTCAATTTAACGAGCAACATCCGTAGTTTAGTTTTTTTTTCTCTTTAATTGTATATGAATTTAAAACTTAAATATTTAGTTATTTATAAAATATTTAGTTATTTCTTTTTATTTATAATTTGGATTCTTTAATTTTTTTTAAATATATTATTTATATTTATTTTAATTATTTTTTTAATAGGGAAAAATATTTCAAAGTAAATTCCTAGTAAAGCATTACTAGGAAATTACGAGGAAAGTGGAAAAACATTTCGAAATAAATTCCTAGTAAAGCATTAGTAGGAAATTACGAGGAAAGTGGTTACTAGGAAATTACGAGGAAAGTGGTTACTAGGAAATTACGAGGAAAGTGGTTACTAGGAAATTACGAGGAAAGTGGTTACTAGGAAATTACGAGGAAAGTGGTTACTACGACTTTACGAGGAAAAAGGCTTTACGATGAACGTGTTTCGACGAAACGCGTTTCCTCGTAAGTTCC
>CAKOAT010119598.1:89208-130346 GCA_932364175.1 Eruca vesicaria subsp. sativa | reverse complement strand
TTCAGGGTTTTTTTTTTTTTTTTTTGTGTGCACATTCAGGGTTGTTTCCTTTGTTTTCTTTTATGAGGCAATGTTTGTCCTCTTTGTAGTACTTCCATTACGTTTACTAATAACAAACCAGTAAAAAAAAAACCAGAAAAAATAGTTTGGGAACAAGGAAAATATCTCTTATATTCGATGCTCTTGCCTTTCTTGGTCATCATCTTAATATCTCTTTTTCTTTTTGATCATCACAACTTCATTTCCAACTCCTATTGGAACATTTATATTTGTATTGATACTGACAGAAATCTTCTCATTTAATGGCATATGATTTGTTCACCCGCTGCCTATAAGCCATCTCACTATTGGTTCTTGTCTTTTTATCTTGATGTAAATATGTGATTTTCAACTACTACATCATCCTGGTCGTCTTTGTGACACCCCTTCTTCTCTTCTTCAATTTCTTTCTTGTTCTTTTTGGTTCAATGAAACCATTGCCTTGGTTTCTTTGTCATTTGCCTTTCTTCTTGTTGCACTTTTTTGGCATACAGCTTTGGTTTCATTCAGAGTGGCTCCATGGATCAAAAGAAGCTCCGATACTATGTTGAAATCTTTATATAAAACAGGGTTAAGTAGTTTGATTTTCATCACTCTGTTTTTGTGTAGCAATTTTGGTAGTGTAAGTGTTTGAAAACAAGTTTTTTTTCCTAAAGCTTAACTCATTAATTTCTGATAATATTATAAGCACACACTATTACAAGCTTACAGAGAACATTTCAACGGATCTTACTAGCACCTCTTAGCTCTAGCTGAAGGTTTTGCCTACACACAACTACAACAACTATTTCTGACACTTAAGAACTATATATAACAGAGGAGACCAGCTGCAGCCTATGACCAAAAGAGATAGTTTGTACATGGCTAATACAATCTTTTTTCTTCTTAAAGAAAGGTCATAACCAACTCTACAAACATTCAAAAGCAAAGTAGTAGGATCACCAGGCTAGTGTTAAAAATCTTCAATTATTAATTTAGCTGCATCCACTCGCCTAGTAGCGGAAGCTACTACTACAAAAATGACAGCTAGTACGAGGCCAAATAAGAGAAGCCTTCATGATCTCCACAGAAAGATCTGGATGGTTGACAACAAACAACCTGAACTCAGCAGAGCTAGCAATGGTGCTTATATTGTTCTTGATAGCAGTGAAAGCCGCATCGTTAAGGGCTTTGTCAAAAGGGATTTGAGCTAGCTCAAGGATGTTAAGAGCGTTGGACGCGTTAAGAGATGATATAAGCTGGTTTCTACAAATGTCACGCAGATGCGGAATCTCATACTTGTCTGCTGCAAGATAGAGTGACCTAACATGTTTCTTGAGAGTTTCAGAAGTAATGGAGCCATCAACACTGTAAATAAACTGAACTAAAGCCTCAAGCTCTTCGTGTTTCATCTCGGAGAAGGTGACTGTCTCTAGCTTAGATGAAGACTTCAACTCGTCTGATTCCATCATCTTCTTCAACACCATTGATCTTGATGCCTATTCAAATTCAATACATGTTAAAACTACATATAGCCTTAACAATAAATCAGCATTTCAAGAGGAGGAAGTAGAGAGAAAACCAGAACAAGTTTGTGAGCGGAGATAGTTGCACCCTTAGCACTGTCTCCTGCCTTGAGGAGTACATCTACTTGCCATTGTTCTTTAAAGAGTTTCTTTAATCCACCCAAGAAGATCTCTTTGTTGCTCTGTGTAGCCATTGCAAACCTGATAGTGATGTGGAGGGATACTAGTTAGTGTACACAGATTTAGCAGTCACATACATGGAAAACGACAAGCAGACAACACATAAGAGCAGACAGTATATAACTAAAGCTTAACTAAACTAACAAAGAGATTTTTGCAAAATAGACATGCGAAACTTCGAGTCGGAATCAAGAATGTGTTTACTTGGTACAAGAACTGCTCAGATAACTAAGAAAAGTCGCAAGTACCGGAACAATCGAGGAGATGGTGGAGACGACTCTGTTACGCTTTTTGTAGGGTTCTAGAAGCCACTTCTCTCTTCTTCTTCGTTGTTAGCGAGTCAATCTATAATAATTCTTTAAATGAATTAGTATTACTATTTTAAACATATTTACTTTCTGATTCTAAAATCACTATTCAAAATATTAATTGCGTTATTGATGCATTTTATTTTAAAAACAGTTAAAACTACACAATTTCAAATCTCACAATTTTAGATAAAATTCTGAATATTTATTTAGAATCTTAACAAATCTGTAATTCATACGCAAGCTCCAACACTTCCTCATCTTTTCTCATACAAAAATTTTAGTTTTGAATGTTACCAAATCACCCAAAACAATATAAAAGTTTTTTTTGAGAAATTTTATGAAATACCATAAATTGACTATCATTTTGTAAATTACTTTTAATAAAAAATACTTTAATATTTGCATTTATAGTTTAGTAACTATTGTTTGCGGCTTAGTATTTAAGTGGTGGAATTGAGATTATAAATTTCTATAAATAATTATTAAAATTTTATAAATGATTTAACATAGTTATTTTAGTTTTTGATCACAAAATTTAAGGTATTTATGAAAAAATAATTTTATTTAAAGGGAAATTTGTCAAATATGACTTAAAATTTGATTTTAAATGCAAAGATATATCTCAACTTCAGTCAAATGTAAAAATAACTCAAAATACTAGTAAAATTACAAACATCTCCTCATGACCAAACAAAAAAAATAGGATTGCAGTTTACTATTATAACTTTACAAGTGAGAAAATTTTCAAGAGAAGACATCCCTGAAAGTCTTCTCATGGTGTAGATTTTAGTTTATAAATTTTATAAAACATATTTTGATTAGTAAAAAATCATAATCATGTAATTATATAACTAATGTAAATTTAGATTTACTAAAATTGAATGGTTTTCAACATAGATGAGTGAATGTAAGTTAATCATGATATTATTTGGTTTATGGTTTGGTAACTATATTATAGTATTGTATGTGTTTTTAGTGTTAGATTGTGAAATCTTACATTTTTGTGTTTAGTTTTATGTATATTAAACATTTATAAGTTTATTTTAAATTTAATAAAGTTTTTCTATGTGATTTAGTTATATATTTGATTTTGGGGATTTAGAAGATTTAAATTTTTGAAGATATAATGCACTGGAAGACTTACTGGTTGACTTAGCAACAGTTTCCCGCATAAAATTTTAAAAGAATTTAGGTTTCCGGCGTAACATTAAGTCTTCCAGTAAGTCTTTCAGTGAAAGTCTTCTAGTATATTAGTTCTCAAAATAATTTCTAAATTTCATGATAGGAGAAAAATCATAATCATCTAATTATAGATATTTGTAACTGATATAAATTTAGATTTAATAAAATTGAATTATTTTAAACATAGATGAGTGAATGTAAGTTAGTTATCATATTTTTTGGTTTAGGGTTTGGTAACTATGTTATAGTACTGTATGTGATTTTATGGTTAGATTGTGGAATCTTAATTTTTTTTTTAAAAAAAAACTGAATTTGATATATATGTGTTCAGTTTTGTGTATATTAAACACTTTACAAGTCTATTTTAACTTTAATTAAAAAATTATATGTGGTTTAGTTATATATTTGATTTCGGGGTTTTGGAAGAGTTAATTTTTTGAAAATATAATGCGCTAGAAGACTTACTTATAACTTAAAAACAACTTCCCTCTTAAAATTTTAAAATAATTTATGTTTTCCCCTAAAATAAAATATTCCAATTATAAGTATTCCAGAGAAAGTCTTTAATGTACTAGTTCTTAAAATAATTAACTAAAACTTGATCTGCACTCCCGCGCGGATGTTTGATTTAACATGTATTCAATGAAAACTTATAAAGCGCTGGTTTTATAGAAAGTTATATATATTTTTGTGTTTTGTAATTACATATAGAGTAGAACATATTACTTTATAATATAATTATTTAATAATAATTTTTTATTTGTACATAATATTATATTAGACATTTTATAACTTGTTGAAATTTGATATAACTGTAATATTCATATATTAATATGTTGTTTTTTGTTAATTTATTTTAAAGTAAAAGAACATACTAAAAATTAATTTTTGCATTAGTTTTATATGAATTATCATTAATTTTATGACGTTTTGTTTTCTTGACAATTAAACTCTCAAAATTTTATATTTGACTAAATTGAATAAGGTAATACTATATTTAAAAATTATTTTATATAATATATACTATATATTTCATTTTATGTTTTTATTTTCACCACAAAGAAAGAAAAACAATTTTTCTTTAATTAATTTAAATTGATTTTAAATGCAATGGCATATTGTGTAGATAAAAAGAAATACAAAAAAAGAATTTAATCTATTATAAATGTGCAAATAAAAGGAAGTACTTAATCTGATATCCATGTTTTTAAATAATTCTCATTTATCCTGCTATCTTTGTTTCCAAACAGTACCAAAAAGTATTTCAGTTTTAATAATATAGATACATTTCATAAAAAATATTTTGATAGGGGGAAATCATATCATCTAACGATAAACATTTGTAAGTGATATAAATTTAGATTTAATAAAATTGAATTATTTTTAACAAATTGAATTATTTGTTAGATTTTGAAATCTTAATATTTTAAAAAAAAATTAAATTTGATATATAAGGGTTTAATTTTGTGTATATTAAGCACTTTATAAGTTGGTTTAGGTTTAATGAATTTGTTTTTCTTCTTTGAGATTTAGTTACTTGATTGTAGGGCTTGGATGACTTATTGAAAAGTTTTCTAACAAATAATGCACTAGAAAACTTCAATGTAAATCTTTTGGATGAATAATAAATTTAGGGTCTAGAAGAATTTTTGGAAGACTTACATGAAAATCTTATGTATCGAAAATATTTAATATAATTGAAATTTTTATCTTCCTATATAAAGAAAACATTTACACATTCTTTTTTTTTTCTCAAATGGAGACAACAAAAATGTAATATTTCTCACTCTAAAACTCTCTAACCTCTCTCTAAACTATTTGAATTTGATAATTCAAATAGAACAAAGAGAGTGAAGGATTCTAAAAGAAGCAAAGATGGCGACTGATATATAAGCAATGCACCAAACGCCTAAACCGAACAACACACTCAGAATGTCGCAGGAACCCATAGACCAGAAGAAATCAACAGAACCCATCTCAGCACCAAACTTTATATTAATTTCTCATTTTATGTGTTTCTCACTATTTTAACTTGTTTTTGCAGGTTTTTCATTACATAGTTGTCATCTTTCACTAATTTAAAGGTAGATCTATAAATTTTGGATATGTATTTGTGTGTCATTTAAATGTTAGTTCTAATAAGTTATAGATTCAACATAAAGTGATTGTTTTAGTTATTATATAAGCTTTAAAATATTGTTTTTCTCTGTTTTGATTTCATTTGAATGTTTTTGGATATGCTGGTTTTTCATATTTGAGTCAGACATTGGAATACTTACATAAGACTTTCAGAAAACGTTCAAAAGACTTTTCTAGAAGTATTCTGACGTAGTCCTCTTCCATGTCTGCTCTTTCATAACAGATATGAGTGTTTTGATATGTTTTCATGTCTGATTTTCTTTCATTTAGTAATTTCTTGTTGCATAAAACTCTTACTTTTTTTCCTTAACTTAAATTCTCCAACCTCTTTTAATTTTTTTAAACATGAAAACACCAAACTTTATATCAATTTTTTTTCCTCATGTTTTTCTTACTTATTTATTTTGTTTTTGCAGGTTTCATCACATTTTTGAATTTATAGGTTTTTCATATATGAGTCAGACTTTGGAAGATTTGAAGTATTCTTGGAAATCTTCTAACAAATAATGCACTAGAAGACTTCTAGGAAGATTTCTAATAAATCTTTTCTCATATCAAACATGTGGTATTTCTGAGATGTTGGGTTTACGTTGTTTAGGTTCTTGGACAATATATATATATATATAGTGTGACAATCCTTCATTCATGAACTAGATTTTGAATGTGAGGTACGCTCATTACTAAATTATATATAGCAGTGGAGCCATAATAAAAGAAAGCAACGAAGCCTTTGAATGGTGGAAACAAGTATCAACAAGGTCATGTTGAGTCGAGTAATATGTAGCAAACATTATCTTCAACAGTTTTAGCAGTATGTGCCACTTTTCCACTGACTTTGTTTGAGGCCAAGAGAAGTATAAGACTAATATGAAGTGAGAAAGAAGCTTTTCCTATGAGTGGTTATATCAATGTCCTTGTCATAGATATCTTAATATGTAAGCTAAAGTTACCTCAAGCTCATGTCTCATCTCTCTGCAAGTTGCTATATGTAGCCAACGAGGAAGGTTGTCAAATCGTTTTCACTCGTATCCTAAACCCTCGTGCACTTATTTGTGATCAGTAACTCTCTCTTGTACTCTATAATCAAGACTCTAGTTAATCAAATGCTATAAAACGTGGTTGGGTGTTTCTGGACTTGTTTTTGGGGATTGTTCACCACAGTCGCACTAAACGCAAACGCATAAGATTTATGTTGGACTATAAACGATAAGGAAATATTCAGTATAGTTAGAGATGTTAAATTTTTGGAATTATGACTTTAAAAATTAACTAGATTATGATAAAAAATTATATAATTGGGTTTTCTTTTTATTTAAGTATGTTTTGGTATAAAATCAGTAATCCAAAATTTATGGTGGTGATTATTTTGCATTACTTTTTAGTTTTAGTTTTTATTTTTAGATTTGGTTTTAGATTTTGGTTTTTAGTTTTTAAGATTCTATTTTTGATTTTCAGCTTTTGGTTTGGGTTTTTAGTTTTAGATCTGCTGAGTTAGTTTGACCTGATATTACCAACAAAAAAAACTCAAATAATCGAATATCTAATTTAAAACTGAAAAGATGACAAAAAATTTTTTTAACAAAAATTGTAATAGTTTATTTTGTAAATAAACAAAAACAAAAATATAACCTGCGTTTTCAGCTTTTGGTTTTGAATTTTAGTTTTTAGATATGGTTTTTGGTTTTGCTTTACATTTAATTTTTTTTAAGTCAGTAAATTATTTTCAAAAAATAAATAATAAACTATTTAAAAGTTACCATTGAAATTTATCAAAACAAAGTGATTTTTATTTAAAATCAAAAAAATACATTAACATGTTTTAAAGTACATGATTTAAATAAGTGATTAATAATAGGAAATTTTTTTCTTAAAAATATTAATTACATTTGGGCATGAAAATAGTAACTAATTTTTTGATCCATTAATGTGGAAATTTTATTCAATGTTTTTTGGAGTTTTCCCTTAATATTAAGACCAAAAATCAAACCATATAATTTGTCCTAAAAAAAAAAGTAAGCCCAATACTCTATCCCACAAATAATCGTCGGTTTAATTTAAGTAATGCGGTTCAATGAACTATATCGCTTGTGTTATTTGTAACACTCTAGAAAGGGTTCAAATTTGAATGACAACTTGTATCAGTAGATAAAAATAAATAATCTATTTTAATAGAGTAGATGTTATATTTATGAACTAAGTTATGTAAGTAAATAAATATTTTATCTGTTTCATCAAAAAGTTTCGTTTAAGAATTGTATTCAGCTTATAATTAAAGTTATCGGAATAGAAATATTAATATACCACTTTTAAATTATATTAATTAAATCTATATTATTATTTGAGAATTAAATTTGTTTAGTTGTCATATTCTCCATAATTTTTGTTTAGTTGTCAATTTTCCATATTTTAGATATTTTTTTCTTATTTGTCATGTTTTAATAATTCATATAAAATTTATTATAAAATAAAATGAATTATATTATTAATATTATATTTTTTAGAAAATAAATTAATTCTTATGTATTAGAATGTTATCTTGAAAATATTTTTTTCTATTATAAAATTTAAGTGATTTTTTTGATTGATTTGTAACTTTTCGGAATAAAATTTGCTTAGCTGTCAATTTCTACATAGTTTTAAGTGATTTTACTTATTTGTCATGTTTTAACAATTTTATTTATAATTTACTAAATAATCAAAACGAATTTATATTAATAATGTTACATTTTTAGAAAATGTTAATTCTTATATCTTAGATTGTTATCTTGAAAATATATTTTTTTATTATAAATTTTAAGTGAGTTTGTTGATTGATTTGTACTTTTCAATGATTTAGATAATTTTACTTATTTTTCTGTTTTAAATAAATTCATATATAATTTATTATATGATAAAAATTATATTAATAGTATTATATTTTTATAAAATAAGATAATTCTTACGTATTATATGGTGATCTTGAAGATAGATTTTTCTATTGTAGAAATTAAAAATTAAGACATAAAAATTATAATTAAATATAAATTAGGAAATGCTGATTTGTCAATTTCCTATGATTTTAGGTAATTTTGTTTATTTTATCTTTTAATAATTTCTTATATAAAATATTATTTAATAAAAACAAATTTCTATTAATAATAGTATATTTTTAGAAAAATAAAATAATTCTTATGTATCAGATTGTTATCTTGAAAATATATTTTCTACTATAAAATTTAATTGAATTTGCTGATTTGTAACTTCTCCATGATTTAGGTAATTTTCCTTATTTCATATTTTTAATAATTTCATATATGATTTATCATATAATAAAACCGGATTTCGATTAATAATACTAGCTTTTTAGAATATATGTATTATATTGTTATTTTGAAAATATATTTTTCTATAATAAAAAAAATTATTCTATTATACAAACAAAAAAATTAAGATATAAAAAAATTATAATTAATATAAATCAAGCAAAACATTTGTATAAATATATTTTAAAAATATTCTGCTATGTAAAGGTTGTCATTTATAATTAATTTTAAAAACAGAAATTATAACTTATTATGTGGTTTAAATCAATACAACATAAACTAATAAATATTCGTAAAAATATTATGTGTGCATATTCGGACAAGATACCTAGTAATAAAAAATTAAGCTCAATTTTATTAGATTCAAGTAAATACTATTCCTTCCGTGTTTAAATGACTGATGTTCCAGTTTTTTTTTTTTTGGTATTTGAAAGATTGATATTTTAACTTTTAGTTAATGTATTTTACTTTAAAACTAAATAAAAACTTAAATATAAAAAAATTAAGTGGTAACATTTTATGGGGAAGTAAACATAATTTTGGAAAAAAAAATTTAAAAATAATAAACAAAGTAAATATTTAATTTCCTTAATATGTACGAAAAGATTTTGAACATCCATCTTTAGTATATAGAGGGAGTAGTAGATAGGGAATTTGTTGCTAAAGCATTTAAATGTAAATGTAGGATGTGGTAATGATAAAAGGTGTTATATGCATTTATTGAGAGTGCGCCATTAAGTTTCATCCATGGTTTCCTTTCTCTGATTGTAAAGACAAAGAGCCATCAAGGCTTAAATCCTATGGTGGGAGCTCAATATCAAAAGCTTTCTGGACCAACGTTTATTTCTCTCTTTCATCCAACTCTATTGGATGCATCAAACGCATCTTTGGACAACAATCGCTTTTAATTTTTACTTCAACTTTTTCGTTTTTCATGTTTAAAACATAAATATAATCTCTCATAAACTTTACTTGCCATCCTAAATATTTGATTTGTCATGAATATTTGAAAGTCAGCACGTTAAAAGGTCTGACATTGTCTTTGACTCTCTGTGACGATAATATCCAGATATTTGGTCTTAACACAGTTTGAACACTATAGTATCAAACAGAACTTGAAACCCAAATGAATTATTTCAACATTCTGTTTTTTTATTTAGTACAAATGCAACCAAATTGTCACCTAACACGGATATAGACCTATGCTTTAGGACTCATTTGAATATCCGGAGAGAAGGTCAATCCGTGGACTGCACTTCCATTTGGGGATTAGTCTGGGCTTCTCCATGGATCTAGGATACCCCTAGGTTAATAAAAAAAAAATGCAACCAAATTGTGCATATATCATTTCCATGTGCGTCTTAGATAGTGCACGTGCGGTATTAAAATGGTTATATACTATTTTTAGAAAGAACATGCAGGATACTTGTTCAACAATTGCAGTCCGGTTCAAATATTAACAAAAAAAATACATAGGTATATGCATAGATTTTTGGATGATTTTTGTTACCTATTAACGGTGGTGTGCAGTGCGGATCGTCACCATTTATGAATTTGTTGACCTTTTCTTTTGTGACAGGATGGCGTAGGTTTATTGAGTGGCCAGCAATTTTCGGCTGATATATATACGACTTTATATATTTTCAATATTTAAATTATAATCTAGAATGGACCAATTGAATTTCATAACCATCCGAAGATTTATAATGTGATGATGATGGTGATGGTTACATGACCACGGTAATGCCGATGACGACATTAGTGAAAAGGAAAAAAAAAATCTAGTGGTGTTGTTATATATATCACATACTTGTTCTTGGAGAGAGTAAGACAATGGCTAAGCTAAGCTAATCTTTAAAACCTTGTTTTTCAGACCCCAATAATAAAAAAAGAAACACCATGCAACCTTAATAGTCTCTTTTCACAGACCTGGCCTCTTATAGCTCTTTGAGTTTTCACAAGATTACCAAAAATATACAAAAGCAAACACCAAAAGTATTATAACTATTTATATAAAAAATTACAAAAATTAATGGAGGCTGCCAATGTCTACACACAAGATGGCACCGTCGACCTCCAAGGCCGTCCCGTCCTCGCGACCAAGACCGGCCGTTGGAGAGCTTGCTCTTTCCTCCTTGGTATTTTAGTTTAATAGATTAAAAAGCATATTAATTGTTTTTGTTTTTATTACTTCACAAGCTTTATATAGTCGTGTGTGTGTGAGAGAAGGGTATGAAGCGTTTGAGCGGATGGCGTTTTACGGAATAGCTTCGAACTTGGTGAATTATTTGACAACAAGACTTCACGAAGACACGGTCTCTTCGGTTAGAAATGTGAGTAATTGGTCCGGGGCCGTTTGGATCACCCCGATCGCAGGAGCTTACATCGCCGACTCATACATCGGCCGCTTCTGGACATTTACTGCCTCCTCTCTCATCTACCTCCTGGTATTTCTAAAATATCATCTTCTTTTTGGGAGTGGTTAAAATGTGAATTAAATTAACTATAAACTAGAGGCAACCGTTTTACAACTTTCAGAAGAAAAGGATCATTTACGAAAACACATCAAACCAAATAACTTTCATAAGAAAACGTTACATATTTGCTTTTTACAGTCCCGGAATATTTCTTTGCTTATGATGGTGATAATACTATTGTTGAGAAAGAGGATAATACTATCTATTGTTAATGGGGCGCGGTTCCTTTATTTTAAAGTGGATGTATTACATGTAAATGCTTTCTTACATCACTTAGGAAAACTTTATTTTAAAGAGAATACTACAAACTTATCCTGCTTTTTTTGGCATCAATAAATTTCAAATTATATCTTTTATTATATATCTTAAATAAATGAGTCCATCTCCAACCCAACACTAAAACTCTGATTTTCACACAAAAACCTTCTACAACCCAACATTAAATTTCATACTATTTTAGTGCAACATTATAATTTCACACCAAATTTGGTGTAACACTATTCACTACACTAAAATACTATTCATTCCATTAAAGCATTATTCACTTATTTTATTAATAAATTACACAATTAAATAAATGACAAATAAAAACATAAATACATATAATATTATAAAATAACTTTTACTGTTAAGTTTAGTGTTGTAGTTTGAGATGAACTTATTTTTAGTGCTGAAATTGCATTAAAATAGTGTAGTTTTAACACAAAAATAGTGTTATATGGGTTGGAGATGCTTAATGTGTATAATCTCTTCATTTTTTCATATACAGTATATTAAATATAGATGTTAAATTAAGAATAGTCAGCAATTAGTATCATTCGTTAATGTTTGTTTTGTAACGAAAGTAAAGTTTGTTTCCTTCACGGTAATCATATATTCATATAGCAAATGGTTTCTTACATCACTTTGACGGCTGTTTGCAGCCCTGAAATGACATGTAAGTTTAATCTGTTGCTAAGTATGTGCTTAAGGAAATTTTTAGATTTAGTTATTTCTTACAAAACGATAGTACTTTTAAAAAAAAAACTATAATATATACTTTTCTTATCATTTGGCACTTATATACAGATTTAAAATAACCACTGGCGCTTGAGGTCGAACACGTTTCTATGCCTCTAAAATGTAAGCGACGTGTCAGAATTTAAACAACCAGTTAATGAAAGCTAACTCCATTTTAGAGATTTGGTTTATGTGGATCGTTCAGACATACGTTTCATTAGTTGTTTCCCACACATTTTCAAAAGGACCCACGATTTTCACTATACTTAAGTGTTATTGGTTTAGTAGTGAAAACATATCTTATCAGCATCTATGGAAAATAAAAAGGAAAACCCAATCAAGAAATGACTTTTGTTAGATCATATCTTCTTATGATAGATATAAGCGAAAAAATCAGTTACCAGTCAAAAGACAAGTCAAAGTGATGAGCATTTGATTCGTTGTCTATTGAGACATGACTCAGGAAGTGCCTTCGACCTTGCACGTACTTGATAAGATTCATATTGTTTCAAATGATGCCAAGAGTATTAAAACGGTTATTATTTTCTCCAGAATTTAGCAAAATTTTATACAAAGTGAACACACCAAAATTATGTTTACATTGACAATTTAGGAATTTGGATGCTAACATCGCAGATGATTGCTTAGAAAAACGACACACAAAATGTCTAGATTTTTTGAGATCTGGATCATGTTTTTGTTTGCAGGGGATGATTCTCTTAACAATGGCGGTAACAATAAAATCCTTAAGACCCACATGCACAAACGGGGTATGCAACAAAGCATCCTCTTTACAAATAGCATTTTTCTACATGTCTCTTTATACCATAGCCATTGGAGCTGGTGGAACAAAACCTAATATTTCCACGTTTGGAGCGGACCAATTCGACAGTTACAGTCTTAAAGAGAAAAAACAAAAGGTCTCATTCTTCAATTGGTGGATGTTCAGCTCTTTCTTGGGTGCGTTGTTTGCGACATTAGGGCTCGTCTACATCCAAGAGAATCTTGGGTGGGGTTTAGGCTATGGCATCCCTACCCTAGGACTCTTTGTCTCCCTCCTTGTGTTCTATATCGGCACACCATGTTATAGACATAAGGTCATCAAATCAGACAATTTGGCCAGAGATTTGGTTAGAGTCCCTATTGCGGCATTCAAAAACCGAAAGCTTCACTGTCCTAATGATGTTTTGGAGCTTCATGAACTTGACTCACATTATTACAAAAGCACTGGTAAACATCAAGTTCATCACACTCCCATATTCAGGTCAGTGTTGCTTACCTTATTTGTCAAAAAGGTTGCTTACCTTACAATCGATATGAATTAATAATTTTTTTCTCATTAAAATATTTTCTCTCAACTTATGTTCCTAGAAAAACGGATATTCATATTTTGGACATGCAATTAAAAAAAGAAGAAGAAGAAAAAAGTGGATGGTTGTAGTTTGATTTCTTGACAATTGACAAGAGTTATAAACTCCCAATAGGACCATTCGATAAGAATCTACCAAAATTAATGGTGTCCTTGTTTCTGTGGCTAATGACGTGGAACATATGCAATGTTGATTTTTGTTTTAATTAATATCATCTAATCTAGTGTACTTGCTTAGAATTGTTTTTATTGGATGGTCCTCAAATCCCACCTTGGCACCTTCTCCACTTTAATGCGTTCTCCATTATCTTCCCACTTCAGTTTCTTGCCAGAATCATTGCAAAGATAACTTACTATAGAAAACTTAAGATATCCTAAATACTATTGATATAATGTATGTTAATAGATTTACATGTTGGCATATATATTTGACGTATTAAACATTATTTTTGGAACTGATAAAAGATATATTCATGGAGGTTCTTTTTAATGGCTAAAATAAGTCCATTACATTATAAGTACATAACATTTACATCTATAATGGTCACCTTTTCATCGAAGCTAATTATTTCTTGATATTTCCTAGAAAAATATTGGACTAGACAAGACAAAGTAATTTTTGAATGGTTTGGGTTTGCTATTACAGGTTCTTGGATAAAGCGGCCATTAAGACATGTTCGAAAGAGTCACCTTGTACGGTGACAAAAGTAGAAGTGGCAAAGCGTGTGCTAGGGCTTATCCTAATATGGCTTGTCACTTTAGTCCCAATGACCTTATGGGCACAAGTCAACACTCTCTTCGTCAAACAAGGGACCACCCTGGACCGAAAACTTGGATCCCACTTCCAAATCCCTGCGGCTTCGCTAGGAAGCTTTGTTACACTCTCAATGCTTCTTTCAGTGCCAATGTATGACCAATACTTTGTTCCCTTCATGCGCAAGAAAACTGGAAACCCTAGAGGGATCACTATACTCCAAAGGCTAGGGATAGGGTTTGTGATCCAAATTGTTGCAATTGCAGTTGCTTCGGCCGTAGAGGTCAAGAGGATGCGGGTAATAAAGGCATTTCACATAACTAGCCCGAGACAATTTGTGCCTATGAGCATTTTTTGGTTGCTCCCTCAGTACTCTCTTCTAGGCATCGGAGATGTGTTCAATGCGATTGGTTTGCTTGAGTTTTTCTACGATCAGTCACCTGAGGAGATGCAGAGCCTTGGAACGACATTTTTTACTAGTGGCATCGGTCTTGGGAATTTCTTGAATAGCTTCTTGGTGACAATGGTTGATAAAATCACGAGTAAAGGGGGAGGGAAGAGTTGGATTGGGGATAATTTGAATGATTCAAGGCTAGATTATTATTATGGGTTTCTAATGGTGATTTCGATTGTTAACATGTGTTTATTCTTGTGGGCAGCTAGCAACTATGTTTACAAGATTGATGAGATAAAAGAGTTTAGTGGAGGATGTGTTGAAATGGAGGCCAAAGCCTTAGACACATCTCCTCTTACAATTCAACTATAACCATGCGATACATGTATATATATATATATGGTTTTCAAGAAAAAATTTAAGTTGTGGTATTCTGGTAACATGTTATGAATAAAACTTTAGTGTTTATTCTAATTAAAATTACTCAAGTTCTATATATGTCTTTGTTCTACTTGTTGAGCACAATCGACTCCACATTGGTCACTGAAGAATACACATGATACTAGTTTGAAAAAAAAAGCTGGTTAATTACTTTACAACCAACGAGCATCTGCCTTAAGATTTAGCCAACAAGAAAAGAAAAAACTATTAAACAAGCTACCTTTGAAAACCTTATCTAGCTACTATATATAGTAAGACTTAATTAAGTTTCCCTATCATTATCAAAATGCACACGTTTTGAACATCACTTAGTGAAATAGTGTGTTGCCTTAGGACAAGGGATAATTGAATGTCATTGTATAGATCAACTGTGACACTGGACCAACCCATAACATCATTTTTAATAAGTACTCTATCTTTGAAGCCTGATAAGCATAACCACAAAAAATCTAGTCAATAGTCTTCAAATTACAATGTAATTTAGGTGTTTAAATATTTACTCTGACTATTGAGTCTGACCTTTTTCTAGAAGTTATAGCTATAGGATAAGCTAAGGAAACCGGAAAAAAAAAAGTAAATGAATTAGTGATAATGTATAGCTGACACTTCACCCAACCAATAAACACAATACTAACAGGTCCAAAACCAGTTATTACACAAGAAATGATGCAACTAGTTTTTTTCTGTTTTAAAAAGACAATTGGAAAGAAAATACTGAAAGGAAAGGGCTTAAGACTACTAAACCATCTTCAAAGATTAATAAATCTCAGCAAGTCTGATGAGCAGAAGCATAAGATGCAAGTAGTTTCTTTATAGAATTAAGTATTAGTATATGTTGTTTGAATTTCAGAAAATTAAGTAGGCATGAGTCATTAATTGAATTTGAGCTGTGCTAAGATCAACTGCATCATATCATGTATAGTTCATCTAGATTGTATCAATGGAATATCGCCTTTATTATTTTGCTAAGAATGGTACATCGATTTTATTATCGATCTATATAAGAAAGAAGATAAATAGACTTCTACTCACTTTTATTGGAACTGGAATTCACTCAATAAGTCTAAAACAAAACCTTAACATCATCTAATTGTCGGTTAAACAAATAAATATACATTTGCTCGATTAAGGATATGGTTTTTTTAAACCTTCCTCCCTTATATTTGTTTGATGTAGTTAATCACCGGACCATAAATTATCATAATAAAATTATGTGTGTGTGTGTGTGTTTGTATAATGCTTTAAATAAATTTCAACCGAAATAGGAGTTGTTCTCATTTTCAATGTTGCCATATTCCAAGGTTCTTGTGGTTGGTTGAGAGAAAACACAAGAAGATGGAGGAGGAGGATGAGCCACCGTAGGTTGTGGTGGAGTCGACGGTGTTTGTGGTGGTGGTCCAGTGGCGGAGACGCTGCTGCAGTTGTGAAACCTGGCGACTTGCAAGTTGGAAGGTACGATCAAAGTAGCGACTGCTTCTCGTTGCTTGTACTTGAGAATCTCCGATCTTACGGCCGTAAGCTCGGCTTGTAAAGCATGAACTTGTTGTTGTAGAGCTGAGATTGCACCCATGCATCCGTACACCGGATCCCTTAACCTTACGTTTGCTTCATACACGAGGCTATTTGCGGCGTCTTCTCTCTGACTTTCCGGTACTTCCTGGTTAGTGGTAAACATTGTCTAACATTATGAGAAAAATTGCCAACAATATTATCAGATAGTTCATAATGAAACCAGCCAGAGAGTCCGGTCTTGAGATTTTGAAAGCTATAGATGATTTAGTAAGGATCTATTTTATTTTAACAGGATAATGAACTACTGATAAATGTTATGTCCAACTATTTATTTATTTTGTTTACTACGTCACATATTATTCTCTTTATTTCATTGCTCTTAAAAAACCACTATCTTCTTTCTAACTAACCAGTTATGGATATCTCTACAAAAAAAATGGTTAGATTTATATTAAATTACAAAAAAAATAAAAAAAAATATTCAGAATCTAGTTTAATATTTTAAAAATAAACAATTTTGGAGGCTTATATTTTTTTTAAAAATATCTCTATTTATGTAACGACCAAAGAGACGATGCGTCTAGCGGGAACAATCCCTGGCATATATCAACAACGCGATGATAATTATCACTATAAATAGATCACATGCTTCAGTCATGATGATTAATATGTACTTTGAATGGTTTCTTACCATTAGCATCTTGGATACGTTGCTAGCTCCAAAGACTTTGTGGACGGATGCGAACTTATGAGGCTCATGTGGGGAGAAATAAGGTGAAAAGGGACATTCTTGAGCGCATCTACGGCGCAAAAGCTTACATGCTGCACAAGGAGTAATGGTGTTGAGTGTTCCGGGAGGACCCAACATTGGTCTTCTAATTCCTGCCATTTGATGAGACCAAGCATCTGCTTCTCTTTTGAACCTTTTTCCTTATCTCTTCAAATCCTTCCCTAAGCACAAGGAACCGAAGAAGAACTTTAGTTTTCATTAAAAACATGAATACAGGACTAAAAGGTATTAAATCAACCACATCCACCAATTATAGGGAATAAAATCTAAATAATTGTAAAGAGAAAAAGGTTTCACTAATGAGATGTTCATCTTTTACCTTTCTAGTGACATTCAGACATGCTCTCAGAAGATCTCAAGAAAAGGGAGAAAAGTAGAAAGAAACAAAAAGAGAATATTAATTAAAGTCAAGTGACTTTTAAAGAGGGTGTGAAGGAAGATAGCCGAGGAACGCTTTAAAGGCAAGTAAAATACCACGTTTAAGATTAAGTGGTCACGATATATGTTGCGCATGTGTATATATGTGTCAGTATAGATATATATAAGCAAAACTTGAACTAGTTTGTAATAGAACTATCTTGTGGAGATAAAAAAAAGGGGGGGGGGGGGTTGGTAGCTCGAGAAGCAGAACAGTGTTTTTAACATGAAAACAACTGAAGATATCTAGTTAGTGAAACCTGAAGGTATTTACTGCTTAAGCACGTGAGCCGTGAAGTTTTTTTCTTTTTTGTTTACATTACGAATCTGATCACACAAATTATAATCATATACACTATACATACATGTTGCCACTCATACACCGGCCGGGCAACCACAGATGGCTTTCGTGATCAGCGATAGATTAATAGTATTACAAGTTTGTAATAGTATAAAGTTGGTGAAGGATTTAGAAATAATATTGTATGTATACTTACTAGAAAAAAAAAACTGGATGAAAATGATAGTTTGATGATTTTTTTTTTTGTAAAAAAAGAAATGATAGTTTGATGATATTGGCATGTTAGTTCCATGTCAAAATCAAGAAACCTCATCATCTTTAAGTGTACGTGATCTTGTTTTTCTTTCTTTAGGTTATTATATTTAACCTTGTTGTTTTTAGTTATCTCCAGCTTCAATTCGAAATCTAATAGAAAGAAGAATATTGCTTTGACTCTAAGAAAGCATTGCACTTGTCTATTCTTGTTTGACCCGTATATATAGCCTATATCGTCTCCCCGTTATTCTCTCTTCTTCTTTCTATTTGATTTTAAATTCTTACGGAGTTAAAGTTTAGCGTTATCACAGTATAGAATTTAGGATACTATAAAGACATATTAAATATTTAGAATCTAAGGTTTTTACTTTTAACTAAGGTTAGGTAAAATATTTGGATAAAAAAATGAACCGAATCTGGCCCAATAATGTAATACTAAATCCAAATCAAAACTAATACAATATCCAAATTGATCCAAAATTTTAATATCGAAAATATTGGAAATGAAATCAACCCAAACCAAAATATTCGAGTATATGAAGATATGTGAATCATTATTATATACTTAAAATACCAGTTTTTTAAAAATTTATACCTGTAAATATATGAAAATATTCAAAAAATTATCTAAAAATATCACAAGTAATTATTTTAAAATAGTCAAAGTTCTCAAAACACCGTTAATGGCTGAAATATGTATTTGTTCTTCATCCAAATATCCAAATCGGATTTCATGTTAAATTTAGGTATTTAGTCATAGTTTATTTAATTTATTATGTTGTATATATTTTTATTCGATTTTGAAGGTTCTAAGATATATTTAAAGTTTATTTTTAAAAATGAATTAAAACAGCTGTATAAACGTAAATCGGAACCGTAAGAATCCAAACCAGAATATATAACTACATGAATGAGTTAAAATCTCTGGTTCCAAAATTTTGAAATCTGAATAGAATCGAACCGAATCCGAACAAGAGAAAACGAGTACCTCGCCACCCCTACTTTTAACAGTTTTTCGTTCACAAAACCTTTTGAAGGTTCCTCTCAAGTTGACATGTACCCTAGGCCTTGCCTCTGAAATATGTGTTTTAGAAATTAGTTAAGTGGTTGATTGGACTAGAGTTCACAGGTATAAAAAAATATACCATTACGTGCTGTGCAGACTCAAAGGTATTGTATCTCTTAGCCACGCTCATCTTTAAGACTAGGGCTGGGCAAAAAAACCGAAACCCGAAAATCTGAACCGAACCCAACCCGATAAAAAGGAATCCGAATCAATCCAAACCCGACATAAATACCGAATGGATCTTGTTTTACGGTATTTCGGGTTATGGGTTTTATCCGAACCGAACCCGAACTTAAATGGATATCCGAAAGAACCCAAAACTTTAAAATTCCAAAAAAACTTATATCATACTCAATCTAAATTTCTAATATGATTCCAAAACACATTAATATATTATTGAGTACCTATAATAATTAGTTATGATATGAATAATTAACTCAAATATTTAGTCTAATATATAGTGTTATTTGGCTGTTACTAATGTATATGATTGACACTACATTTGAAGTTAAGTTACGAATAAATTTGTTTTGAAGTTTAAATAATGTTGTTTTTTTTAATTTTCAATATTACTTCTTACGTTTATATAATTGTTAGTTGTTAACTTTAACTTTTTATGTTTCATTATGTATGATTTTCGTTCATACAAGACTTTGGTTTATCATTAATCATAATATGTTTAGTGTTGTCACACATAGTTCAATGACAAATCTTATATTGTTGATAGATGAGTTTCATAATATTATTTAGAAGTAGGACAATACGGTTTGTAGAAGCTAAATACACAATTTAATAAAAAGATTGAAAATAAAGTGAATTTAATTGAGTATAAATTAGTATTTTTAGAATCGATAACCCAATAAGTATCCGAAACCGAAACTATTCCGAGTTCAACTGGATTTTGGACATGTTACTAAATCCGAACCGAACCCGATTATACCCGAACCAAATCCGACCCGAATTTTTATTATATCCGAATGAGGCTGAAATTCATGAACCCGAAAACCCGAAACCCGAATGAACCCGAACCGAAACCCGATTAGGACCCCGAATGCCCAGCTCTATTTAAGACTACCACAAAAGGAATGGTGCACCAACCTAATGCAAGCCTAATTATTCACTATTTTGTTTTAATTTCTTACTAGTTTCTCTGCCACTTTTCTTTGCCACCAACTCTGATGCCCCTTCATTGAATGATAGCATTTAAGATTGCACTAATTAGAAGTCATCAAAATTTCTACCACGTGTGCAAGAGTGGTCGAGGACTTTGAAAGCCTTGAGTCAAGAATTAAATTTTAACTAAATTATTCATCTCGTTAAAACTACTTCATTGCTTCCTGACTGTAAATTCGTTATTACAAAGATCCTTATGCTAAACATTTGTACATCCGAACCTGCTTTCCCTTTAAATAGTGAAAGGACAGACTTCGTTAGCTTGAGAACCTCATCTATGTTTTCCTTTCGGGCCGATTGGTTATGGCTGTAACTTTAAAATTTTAGCCGTAGAAAAAATGTTGTAGTTTTTTTTGTTGTAACTTTAGATTTTATTGCTGTAGATTATATGGAAAGCTCAAAAATAAATTGCTTTGAATATTTGACTGTAGAAAGTACTTGTACACTCAAATTCATCACAAAACTACATGAATATCTTGAGATATACGTTATTTAATGAAACCCAAAAAACGTTGCATATCTTAACAAAATCTACTTTTTTTTAATAATCGTGAGGATCTCAAATACTTTGTAAATTTAAAGACTAATGTTACGAGAATTTGTATTCGGATACACAACTAGTTCATCTTAATGACACAATTAGGTGGCTAAGGCGAATCAAATCCAGGCATAAGTTCCAGCTGAAAATTATGAAATTTAATTCACAATTATTAAATATCATACATGGACAAATATCATGAACATCTAAAACAACTAACCACTTATTAATATATTAACCTTCAAGTGTCAGGTAATACTCTTTATATTTTTATTTTTATATAGTCTTTGGATTAGAAATGATGAATTTGAATTATATTTGACATTAAAAATTCAAAGATCACATATTATAGAGATGCAATCATGTAAAACATTCTAGTTCTTATTTTTCAAATTCAAATGTAATCTAGAAACTGAAATATCTATAGAACAAACGAGACAAATAAAATATGAATAGAGACCATTAATGCTGGCACATGATCAGTTAATATATCGCCCATATTCTTTCTTGTCATTTGATCTTAGATAAAGCTTGACGTTGACTTATCAAAGTTTAACATCCAATCGATAAATTCGATATAACTATAGTCTAATATCGGTTAATATTCATTTTAAGCGTATACCAACAAGATTCACTGAATTTAATTACATAAACTCGAAACGATCAAACTATGAAAATCATAACAACAAGCAATCAAAACACGTGAACATTAGCATTGAGCACAATCAAACACTATGTGTGTAACTGTGTTTAAAGAGGCAAAAGCCAAAGCACTTTTAAAAATGGATCATGAAATCAAGATCCTATTTTGCATAACAAGAACCGAAATAAGATAACATGACGACATTATATCAACCTAAGATCATTGCGACTAGATCCATGTCTAAGAACAGAACACAAAGCTCTCTTCATACTCCCCATTGATGAACTAAACCCTCTTTTATAACACAACGTTGACGTTGGCGATGAGGAACCAATCTCTTCCTCGTCATCATCTTTAACGTACGATCTCGAGCAAGAAAGATAACATGTTTTAGCACGATGCCTTGTCTTAGAACGAGGAGACGATGAAGATGACGATGTCGTAGACGACCAAGAAAACGAAGGACGAGACACGTGATGCTTACCATTGAACAAAGTCTTCAGGAAACGAGTTTGTTTAGTTCTGACTTTGCTAAGTTTGTCCCCGGAGGAAGTGGAGGAGGAGGAGGAGTAATACGACGGAGGTGGAGTTAGTGGCGGAAGACGAAATGATTCAGAGAATAGAGAGTGTTTTGGTGTGCCTGGTCGTGTCTCCCACAAAAACGGCACCGAAGCTCCGCCGTAGTAATAAATTCTCGACGATGAGTTGACCTGCGAGCTCTCTTTTATTACCTTTGAAGATCTGACTCCATCTTCTGACATTGTCATTAAATGTTTGTGAGCTAGCAAAACTCCCCTCTCTTGAATGTGCTTATGTCCGAAGACAACGAAGCTTCATTCAGATATGAAAGAGGAGACAAGGGAGCATCTATTTTTGGTAACTTGATGCTATGTTAGTGTAAGAGAAGTTTGCAGAAGAATTAAAGGATCTCTATTTGCATGGAGTGTTTAAGCAAGCACATGACATGTGCTTATACTACTATTTTTTGTACTATCTGTAATATGTTCTGGATTTTTCTATGGTTAAATTTCACATGGATGACCATATGGCATATATATAATACTCGAAACAATCCAGACGCAAGAAATGGTTGGATTATAAATGAGTGGGGGCAATATACTATCAATGTGTATGCATGCCTTTAATATTATTATTACTATTTATATAGTATTTACTCTAGCTTAAATTCTTTTGTGGTAAATTAATAAATTTTTAGGAAGAATATAAAAAAGTACTACTCATAAAAACGCAGGATCTTTATTATTTTTATCATCACTGATTGAGATTAAAAATCAAGTGAACTCATGTGTGTAACTGCATACATCATCCTGTAAATGTGTAGGATACCAGAGAATGGGTGGATGAGTGTGGACCGTTGGATGTACAGTTGAGTAGTATTAATGAATATGAGATACCATTCGTGGTCCATTGTTTACGTACTGAGATTTTGCTTCAATTCGACAGACAAATATCAAGACAAAGTTAAGTTCAAAAAAAAAAAAATATCAAGACAAAGTTAGCTAGAAAAAATAAGGCGAGGCTCCTCCTAATTATTTCTTACACATCCACCTATATACGTTGCACATGCTTGAATAAATAGATAAATCGATATACACACATCTACAAGCGACGGTCTAGACACTTGTTTAGGTCAGGTGAAAAGATAAATTGTAACCTATTTCGAGGACACATACACCCTGAGACGTTCGTACGGATATGCAAATATTTTCTAAATATGTAACGAATTGTTGATGCATTTTTATGTTTGTAAATTAGAGGCTGTTTGAAGATAATTTGACTTTCATTTTTTGCCCGTAATTTTACAGTCATGCACGTACAATAAACGTATTTGCTACACAATTGGTATGCTTTAAACTTAAATAAATAAGGTATTTATAAATTACTAGAGATAAATATCAATGTATTGAATATATAAATGTGCACATGTATCACATTCATTTTTAAAAATATATTATATATTGAATTAGAAATGGTTAAATCTCATAATTTATCTTTTTACCATCTAAAATGTCATATGAAAAGGTGAGTAAATGATTAAAAAATTAGTTAAATCTTAGTTATGATAAAAAAATTATTTTTTGGTCAAAGATCCTAATATTTTTATCATACATATATATTTGGAATATCATGAAAACGAACTATCAACCACAACTGATTTGTATTATTTGCTTAATATCACTGGTTTTTTATTTACCGTTGACTTCTAAGTTACTATATTATAAAATCATTATGGTTTTTAGCATCTACATAGATTAATGATATTTACAATGATGTTTTGATTATTAACTTGGAATCATATAAAATCATCTTGATTCATATATCTAATATAAGTTGTATTTTTCACTTGTTTAGAGATCTCAATAATTTTTTTTTTTGAAAGTTTATCTTGTTATATACATAATGTATTTGAGAATTCAAGTGTAGGAAAACCTAAGCTAGAAATAAATTTGAAGTTATAAAATTATTTCTCTCTCTTTGTATTTTACTAAGTGCCCTAATATGATTATACCATTTTGGTAATGAAAACCACACAAACCAAATTGAATTCTCAGAAGTACAAACCCGTAGAAACTTTTTAGTTTTTTTCCTTGAAAATATTTCTTTACTTTTTGTCTGATACTATATACGTCACCTTCTCTCTTGTGTCTTACCTTTTCTGTCGTGTTTGAAAACTTTTATTTCATATTCCATGCTTGGAATCAACATAAACACATATTAATAGATAGTGCGTATGCATTCATATCACTTTTCACCTTTATCTACCTAACACTGATTTATCTTTAGAGCCACATAACGACTCTTTCTCCATAGCATGAGCCTTGAATGAATGAAGAATTAATAACCGAATTTTCCAAGTAAAAATGTATTAATGATCTCTTTATTAATTATTGGACCAAAAGAATTTTCAAACTATATTTAACATTAGAAGATCAATATACTTGAGAGACATCTCAAGTGATGTGGATGGTAATGATATTCAAAATTAGAAAACAGTTTGGTAAACAAAAAAAAGTTAACTGAAGTTGGAGAACAATATTTATTCAAATTTGAATTAATTTTAAATGTTAATAAAAATAGTAAAAACAATTTTTAATTATTTTCTATAAACACATCATAGAACCAATATTTTTAAATTTGACTTGGATCCGTGATCAAACCGCTAAATTGGTTATCCGATATATAATCCAATTTGTTTTTTTTCTTAAAACTTGTTATTTAAAAACCTGTTAAAACCTGGAAAAAAGAATTGGGACTCGACTACGTGTTCAACTGATGGGTGAATTTTATTTAAAATTTTATATTTTTAAGTTAGTTGATTTTTTTTTTATTTTTCTTTTGAGTCATATATAATACTCGCGCGCAAATTTATTTTGATTTGTGATTCTTTATCTTTTGAAGAAAAATTTACTATGCATCTAAAATGAAGTGAAGAAAAATGAATATAACCAAAATTAATTGATGTTATTTGATATATTTTTGACAATCAGGAGAATTATTTTTTTATCAATTTTATTAAATTAATAATGAATCATAATTTCCATAATATTCAAATACATAGATAATCTAATTGGTCAAAACAAAAAATAATTCAAACAAAACATTATAATTTAAACCAATCTCTCTACACACCTGAATCCGAAAGAGTTTAAAAAATTCCCTCAAAGATTTTACAATCTCCAGAGATATGCCTTTACCACGCTCCTACAAGTGATCTAAAGCAGAAAATAAAATTACAAATCTTAAGTAAACCTCTTAAGTTACAACTATACATAAAGGATCATTTTGACTTTTGAAAACGTTTGGGATCGTTCACAGTGGAGGCGGTGATTATAACATCCAGACTGGGGGATTGTCCATAACCAAGCTTCTCTTATGATCCTGGAGGTTAAGGATGTTGATCCAGACAGCCAAGTTGCTGAACTTTTTTTTTATTTTGAGCACTGTGCAACTTCTTGTTTCTGCATCTTGTATATCTCATAGCTCTTCTATGTGGACCGTTGGGACCAAACAGCTGCTCATGGACAAACAGTCTCGCGAAGATACTGACTGCAAAGCTTCTCATCGCTGTCCATAGCCTTGGAGTTATGTAGCTGTATGCTCCCATGTTCATTGCCTCTTCTTGGCACCAAACTATCTCAGCATCTATTTTCATATCAAAGCAAAAAAAAAAAAAAATTAGTACCACAATATATCAGAGAAAAAACCGCAGACCAAACTAAACAACACATGCTTACTTGGATATCTCTTGAGCTCAAGCTGAATGAGGTCATATGGGAAAGGACAAAGCTGTTCCACTCAACAAATAACAACATCGGTCACACCAACTTCTTCCTCTCGTCATCAAGCTTGTAATACACCTGCAAAAAAATGCAAAACCAAGAATGATTAATTCTACTGTCTTTTGCTAATATGGAACCAGAAAGACCCAATCATATAAAAAGAACGAAGTTTGCATAACTTTCCAGAACAAATTACCAGTCTTCTGATGCCTTCTTCAAGATCAGAGTGATCATTCTGATCCTTGATCAATCGCTTGAATCTAGTCCCTTGCTTGTCAAAACCTGGGTGGCCTTGGACATCATCAAACTCGGAGAGGTTTGATTTGTAGTCCTTGTGACGAAGCAAGTTATTTGGTGCCATTACAATCAGAGGCTAACGGAAATCTTTGTGTAGCTGCATCGTGTGTAACAACATTGAGAGACATTGTAAATTGGAAACACCACTCTGAAATAGCTAAAAATGATAACAGGAACATAGCTCATACATGTCGACGCAGAACATGGAAATAGTTGGCAAGAGTGGTACGTTCTTAGATTTGCTTTCTCAATGTAAGTTCCATGTCTGGTATGACATAAGGGTTGTCATCACTCATCTGTAACAAAAGACCATGTGCATTAGTTAGAGTCAAGAAGGAAATCCTAGATGCAAAAGGTAATCATAAGAAGGTGAAAAGGAAATAAGGACGGAGTTTACCGGAAGATAACGTTCCAGCTTATTTAGGAAACTGTAACAAAGAGCAATTCATTACTGTAGAAACACAGATGCGTTTTAGAGTGCACTCGAAGAGAATCTCCACAGTCAATTACAGCTTTAAACTATATGTTCTCCATTTTTGATCAAACTGAGCTTTTTGGTTTTACCTTTCTCGATGATATCAATGACTTGTTTGTTGCTCTATACACTATCGCTGGGTTGGGTTTTTATTTTTTGGTCCGGGCTCGACTTGATTGTGATTTTAGTTTGATTTTAGTTTTTTTTTTGAATTTAATTTAATATTGAAAATAATTTATTTTAACTTTAATAAAGGTTGGTTCGTTTTGTAGATTGTTGGTTTAAAAAATAATGTCGGAATATGAAAAAATTATATATTCCCCATGTTTCATATTAAGTGACATTTACATTTTCAATTCATTTTTCATATACAACCTTTTTTATCATTTCAAACAATCAATATGTTTTCATTTATGTATTCATTTAAATTATTTTATTTAAATAATGATATATTAAATAAGGATATATAATATATTTTTTATTTTCTTAATTTGTGCAAAATGTTCCTGAGTCACATTTTAAGAAACAGATGAAATATATAATAATAAAAAAATCTTAAACAATAACAGTTGAGTTGACAGTTTTATAGTAAAGATAGTTGAAGAATACCTAAAATGATTGAAATCACATTCCTAAGAACCTGTGACCGACATTGTCACACGACATTTAAAACAAAATCATAATATCTTATGCTCAAATAAAAATTTATGCTTTTATCCTTCGTATATATATTTTTATAATGCCCTATATACAAATAAAACTATTGTATAAATTAGGATGTTCTAAACGACCGGTTACCGGACAAGAACATTGACTGAATAAGTATTTCAATAGTGGTCATGATATATAGAGTTTATAACACTGTAGGGTAGTTATGAATTTTTTTTAATTACAAGATAGAGCAGTTTGTTCTACATGAGCAGTTTTTGTGTGAAAATATTGATTTTGTTCCTGTAAAAAGTGTAACTAGTGGGATAAAACAGAAAAGGGTTTTTAGACTTTCTAGTTAGATTTTTTAATTTTAAAATTGAGACAGTGGGTCCATAGAAGCACTAACCGGACGTGTGAAAAATATTGTTTTCACTTTTGTCTATTTTTATTGAGGTGAGATAGAGAAAGCTAAGAGGCGACGGAGAAGACGATTGTGAACTAGAAATTTTTTGACTAACAACGAGTGACGAAGAAAATGGCGAGGAGGCGAAGCCTCCACGGGAAAGAGATAGCCGACGGTGAGTGTTGTTGTTTGGTTATTTGGAAGTCGGTGATTTGTTGATCGATGGAACTTAACTAGTAGTTTTATTAATTTCTGGTGTTTCAGGGACGGCATAGGTGGAGGATGTGAGCGCTAGTTTACCGGCAAGGTTATTCACAACTGACCGATTTACATGGTGTGGACGTTTAGGTTGGAAAACAAAAGTGTATAGTGTTACTCGTACATGGTTGAATAATGTACATGACCAAACGATATAGCGTGGACATCTTGGATAATGAATATGTTGTGGACGTTTAAGTTGGGAATCAAGTTTGGAAGCATGCGTGTACAATGGTAGTGTACTTGGTTGAATCATAAACATAACAAATGGACGTATGAAGTGAGTGTACATACAAGTTTGTGTAGATGTTGAACTATGTACATGTACGTACGAAGTGAGTGTACGTACAAGTTCGTGGACAAGTACATGTACATGTTGTATGATGTACATTTTGTGGACATAATAAAAACAAATGTGTAGAATGGTAGCGTACATGGTTGAATCATGAACATAACTATAGAGAAGCCGTAGACATAGTATTTGTACATGTACGTATGAAGTGAATGTACCTTCAAGTTTGTGTACAAGTATGCTATGGCGAATTCCTAACTCCTCGTCCTTATGGTCGTCCAAACTTGTAGGCAGTGGATATACATACAAGTTCATGTACAAGTACGTGTACATGTTGTATAATGTACAAGTTGGAAAACAAGTTTGGAATCCTGCTTGTACAGTGGTAGTGAACTTGGTTGAATCATGAACATAACAAAACATAAGTTGTGGACATGGTATTTATACATGTAGGAATGAAGTGAGTGTACATACAAGTTCATCGAGTACAGGAATGTGTAGATGTTGTATAATGTACATGTGGACATTTAGGTTGGAAAACAAAAGTGTACATTGTTATTCGTGCATGGTTGAATAATTTACATGACCAAACGATAGAACGTGGACATCTTGGATAATGGACATGTTGTGGACGTTTAAGTTCAAATCATGTGTGTACAACAGTAGTGTACATGGTTGAACCCTGTACATAACGAAATCTAATATGTGGACATGGTATTTGTAAATGGACATTGTTACTCGTGCATGGTTGAATAATGTACGTGACCAAACGATAGAACGTGGACATCTTGGATAATGGACATGTTTTGGACGTTTAAGTTGAAATCATGTGTGTATAACAGTAGTGTACATGGTTAAACTCTGTACATAACGAAATTTAAGATGTGAACATGGTATTTGTAAATGGACGTATGAAGTGAGTGTACATAGAAGTTCGTGTACAAGTAAGTGTAGATGTTGAACCATGTACATTACGTATGAAGTGAGTGTACATACAAGTTCGTGGACAAGTACGTGTACATGTGTATAATGTACATGTTGTGGACATAATAAAAACAAATTTGTACAATGGTAGTGTACATGGTTGAATCATGAACATAACTATAGATAAGCTATGGACATGGTACTTGTACATGTATGTATGAAGTGAGTGTACCTAAAATTCGTGTACAAGTACGTGCTAATGTTGTGTCGTGTACATGGTGTGGACATTTCGGTTGGAAAAAAACAAAAGTGTATGATGTTACTGATACATGGTTGAACAACATACATACTAAAACAACGAACAAGTTCATGTTTGGGCGAGCTAAGTGACTGAAGAAGAAGGATATATCGTCATCGTTTGTCAGTATAACCGGAGGTGTGGTAATCCCAGTGGCAAGCTCTTGGGTGTTTGAAGGCCAATAACTCAAGACATTTGGAGCAGCAGAGTCGGTGAAAGTGAAGAACTCTTTCTTAACATTGTTTTGTAACTCAGTCAACGCCATCCCTACACGAACGGGTACAATCCTTGACATCTTCTTCTTGTCGTTCACAAAGCTCCAAACAGACTCTCCAAAGGTCCATTCTCTAGAGATAATCGTGACATGTATATCTATAGTGAATCTGCAGAAATAAAACAGTAATGAGTTTATAAAAACTATCTTTTGTGTTATAATTTGTGTGTTAGAAAATAAATCTTCTTCTTTGCGTACAATAATGAGCTATGAGACAAAAAGAATAAGCCCTGAGATTAACCCTGAAAAAAGTATAGAAAGGAGGAGATGAAGTTAACTTTAGGAATGAAATGAAATCTATACCGTCAGTTTGTAATGTGTGTAAAAAGATCCAACGGTTGGGGTAAGAGACATATAAATATCTTGTCATTAAAACCAGATCACAATTTGGACCGTTCATTAGAATGTTAGATAGTAGTTTGCATGAATATATGAATATTTCTCTCAAACGACAGCATACAAAATCTATTTTCGGATTTTCCTAGTAGTTTGCCGGTTTATCGGATTCATATGTACAAAAAAGATTGACAAGAAGGACCTTTACTCTCTCACGACTAAGGGTATCTTCAACCATGACACTAAATTTGGTGTTGAAATTACACTAAATTTGGTGTTTTGGTGTAAAATATTTTTGGCCATCTCCAACCATGAAACCAAACGTTGCACCAAAATTGTTATTATATATTATTTGCAATTTTCAGTTTTAATAATTTTTATGTTTTTATTATTTTTAATTGATAAATAATTATTTTATCACATTTACATATTATAATTATTATTTTTTCTGATTTCATGTTACTAAAATTAATACATTTTTTGGTTTAACAATATTATATTTTTATATTTATTTTATATAAAATACTATATTATATTAAATTTATAAAGTATTGATTATAAAAACCACATAATAGAATATTATATTTATTTTAATAAAAATATTAAATAGGAATACAAGTTTAACTATATTATAAAAAATTAAAAGGTTATTTCAAAGTTTGGTAAATTTAATAGTATTACATAAAGTTAATTATTTGTTATAAAATCTAATTTGACAATAATTTAATATTATTAGTTATTCATTACTGATTGAACTTAAATGGAGATTATAATCGATATTTTAATAAAAAAATAAGTTACAATATAAAATATTAAAGTTCTTTGGTATCTATATTTTTAAATATAAATAAAATGAGAATAATAATTATTGATTTTAAAAATAAAATCAATCATTAATTTTTCAAAATATCATCAATTATTTAAAAATAATTAAAATACAAATAATGCAGTATATTTTATATAGTTAAAATTTGAACAAATAATAATACTAATTGAATTATATTATTAAATGAAACATAATAAAATATATATATTAAATATTTGGTGTGATGAATAGTGTTACACTAAATTAGTGTAGCACTATTCACTCTACACCAAATTTGATGGGTTGATGTAATTTTTAGTGTGCCACTGAAGATGAAATGATACTAAATTTGATGTTTTGGTGTCCTATTGGAATTGGCGTAATGAATGCATTCGGACTTGATTGCAGCCATTAGTCGTGGTTGACATATTAGTAAACTTTCATCTTGATAGATTATCAGACAGAAAGATAATGGATGTAATGTTTAGCCTATTTACGGAAGTGGCTCTCACAAAACTAATTAAAAAAAAAACATGACGCTGAGAAAGATATGGTGGTTCTGATAATTATTATATGTACGAAAAATCAATATAGCAATTATTCTGCTCTTAGGCCAGAAGGATGTGCTTTTTATACAATTTAATTTCTTAGATTTATGAATGACGGTTTAAACAGATTTTTTTTCCACGTGTTTGGTTCAAATATTAGAGTTTCAAGATGAGAATACTAATTTTTTCACAATGCATCATTCATTATACACTACGAAATGAAGACATAATTTCGTTTATAAGTTGTTAATACAAGAAAAGTATGGGCTTATGGTCCATCAGGATTCGACCGTCGGCAGCTTAAACGTCGTCGTTTGATTGATTGGTCCCTGCCGGCCCAAAGTATGCCTTTTTGTAAAGTTAAACAGTGGGGACTGCAATTCCCAATATCTTTCCGTTAGCTCCGCAATCAACGGCCCAAATTCAGTAATCAGTTAATCTCATACAACCTTTCTCTTGTGAATCTTTTTACAAAACACCGGTCTACCTAAATTAGGGGTGAACATATATATATACCTAAAGCCCGAATCTAAAATTCAAACCAAGATCAAATAATCAGAATCAGTAGCAATTCGAGCAGTAAGAATACGTGTAAGATGATATAAAATATAGCCGAATCCGAAATGTTATTAGCTGGAGCGGAATGGATTATTTGAAAATTGGAATAACTCAAAAAAATTTAATCCAAAAATCTAATTAAATTTGAAATAAATATTTTAAACTTAAAAAATACCTCACACGCTACATTCTATTATTATTTTCATTTAGTTTTAAAATTATCAAAATTTGAACAAAAATTATCCGAAATGAATCCAGATTCAAAATGAATACTTAAAAAAAAAGAGATAAATATCTCCCAAGCAAAAATACTAGTATTAACCGAGTCTAACCCGAATAAGAACCGAACAAGTAACCACCAACCAATAATTACCATCTCTGTTACCTCTCTTCGAGTGGTGTTGGTGTGACTCCCTAACGAGAAAGTAGAATCATTTTCAAAAAAGCTCTTTTTCTTTTTACCCTCTCCTTTTGCTTTTGTTTTGCTCTTCACAATAACCATGATTACTTAGAGAGTGCTTTTCTTTAAATTCCACAACAATCCATCTTCTCTCGGTTCTTTGTTGCGGTGGTGGTGGCGATGGCAGAGGCGTTGCCTGATGTGAACATCCAGACCAGTTCCGAGAATCTTGGGTTATGCGTCGACAAGTCTGATATACAGGGGATAAGGAAAGTGGGTTCGAGAGCTGAGATCGATACTTCTCCTGCATTCAGATCGGTTCAGGAGGCCGTGACCCGGTTCGGTGGTCGTGGCTATTGGGTTCCTTTCAAGCTTGAGGACAATTACGTAAGTCTTCTTCTCCAATGTGGATTAAGTTCACCACATTGATACAATGATGCATTTTATACTTGAAGTTGATGCTCTGATGGTGACCAAACTGTACGTTATTACATGATTGCTGTCCAAGTTTGTGAAACTGAGTAGAATTGATTAATGACTTATATATGTGCAGTTGACTAGCACTTCACAATAAAAAACTTTTGTTGAATTTCATAAGTGAGCTGTTTGGTTTCATCTTTTGAGGTTCTTGAGTTTATAACAACATATATGTAAAGTTATAGTATCAAAGTCGTAATTATGTTGATCGTTGTGTGTCTATGCACACATTAATGAGATTAGTTTCATAACAAGGGTGCTTGTTTTGTTTGATTTTTGAATATTTGATAATCTATATATGTGATTATTGTGAAATTGAGTTATTAAACTTACACATTTTAATGTTCTCAGAGTTTATAGCAACATATACTATAAGTTCTAAAAAGTATAAAGGTCTTTGCTGAGATTACTTTCTTTTTTTTGAATTAAATGTTAAATTGAATTCAAAAAAGAAAATCCTTTTTACAATAAAGTCCTTTCCAAAACTCCTCTTAACCATTATGAAAAAACACAAACAAATAAATCTCAGCTTCAAACTTCTTCAAAACTTCTACTCCAAGCAATCCTCCAACTCTTAACTAGCTCTCACTCCTACTAGTTAACCAGCCCTCACNTTTTTTTTGAATTAAATGTTAAATTGAATTCAAAAAAGAAAATCCTTTTTACAATAAAGTCCTTTCCAAAACTCCTCTTAACCATTATGAAAAAACACAAACAAATAAATCTCAGCTTCAAACTTCTTCAAAACTTCTACTCCAAGCAATCCTCCAACTCTTAACTAGCTCTCACTCCTACTAGTTAACCAGCCCTCACTCCTACTGGATTTTATCAGCTCTCACTCCTACTGATATAAGACCTCCTTCTCTAGCTCTCACTCCTACTAGAGTCCAGCTCTCACTCCTACTGGATTAGCATCAGTCACTCGCAATACCGCATCCTGCCTTGTCGAGAACCAAATTTGTAACCCTTTATCCATGCTTTTATCGCCCTTACTCTGTATCAAAGAAAGCCTATTCCTCATATTCTTATCAATGAGCTTAACCAAAAGATCAGCAGGAGCATTAGGGTCCCCATGACGACGTCTATTACGTTCTCTCCAAAGCATGTAGACTGTAGCTTGCAACAAGTATTTTAAGAGGAAGTTCAGAACCTTACCTCGTCCACCAATTTTCAGAAGACGGATAATCTCATGCCACTGGTTTGAGAACTGATCGCGCAAAATGCCTTTTACTAATGCTTCCCAAACTCGAGAGGAAAAAACACATTCAAAAAATAAATGTTCCAAAGTCTCCAAAGGCGCTGAACACAGACTGCAATCTTCTCTAGCATTACAATTCCAAGCTCTCAGTTTATCACCAGTGGTAAGCCTTCCTTTCATAGCCAACCATAATATAAAAGAGTATCTTGGTGTCGAGTACTTAAACCAGACCATATCAGACCACCCCACCAAAGTTTTCTTCACTCTTATATATTCCCAAGTTTCAGATGATGAGAAAACCCTCCTTGGCAAGCCTCTCCCATTTAACCATAACGAAATATCAGACTCATCCGTCCTACTACCTCTGCTTTTCTGAATTTCATCTTCTACTAAATTCAGAATAGGGACTCGATGATTGCGACGTCTATGTTTCCAACTCTCTTCCACTGTCGCAGCTATTGAAATCCCCATATCAATACGACTCCCTGCATTCAAAATATCATCCAATAATCCCAAAGGAGACCAATGCTCTAACCAGAACAAAGCTTTTTTCCCATTCTTAACTTCAACTCTATACATCTTCTTAGCAAGCTCCCTACACTTTAGAATCTTCTTCCACATCCAGGAACCAACTTGAGTAGACTCCTTAACCATCCAGAAAGAGTTCTTACGGATTAAGTAAATTTTAACCCAATTAACCCACATTGAGTTTGAAGAAAGAAGTCGCCAAACTAATTTCAAACAACTTACATTGTTGATCTCCTTGAGTCTTCGTAATCCCAAACCTCCCTCTTTCTTGGTACTACAAACGTCAGCCCAAGATACTTTAGCTCTCTTGTTGTTCAAATCTGTACCAGACCACAAAAAAGCTGAGCAAAGCCTCTCAATTTCTTTGATGCACCCACTAGGAAGCCGAAAAGCAGACATCCAAAAGTTTGCAAGACTTGTGATGACTGATTTAATCAGTTGAACCCTCCCTGCATATGAAAGGAATTTCCCAGTCCAAGAACCCATCTTTTTCCTGATTTTCTCCACCAGTGGCATGTAATCAAGAATTGTCATAGACTTGGTTAAAAGGGGAAGCCCAAGATAACGAACTGGAAGACTACCTGATTCAAAAGGAAAGTGGCTTAATATCTCCTCTTTCTTCTGACTCGAAACTCCAGCTAGAAACAGGGTAGACTTCTCTAAGCTAATGCTTAGCCCTGACATCTTATCAAATCCATCAAAAACTCGCAAAATCTCCTCCACAGATTGCTTTGTACCATCCGAGAATATCATTATATCATCTGCAAAACATAGGTGAGTCAAACCTATGTTCTTACACTTAGGATGGAACCCTATTCTTCCTTGGATCGCTGCTTCATCAACCAGTCTCGACAAAACATTCATACAAATGACAAAAAGGTACG
This sequence comes from Eruca vesicaria subsp. sativa, assembly GCA_932364175.1. Classification (NCBI taxonomy): domain Eukaryota; kingdom Viridiplantae; phylum Streptophyta; class Magnoliopsida; order Brassicales; family Brassicaceae; genus Eruca; species Eruca vesicaria. The sequence goes on along the minus strand of CAKOAT010119598.1, from coordinate 94,652 downwards.
GAGATAGTGAGCAACCTTGACGTAAACCTCTCTTGCTTTGGAAATAACCAGCNCATCCGAGAATATCATTATATCATCTGCAAAACATAGGTGAGTCAAACCTATGTTCTTACACTTAGGATGGAACCCTATTCTTCCTTGGATCGCTGCTTCATCAACCAGTCTCGACAAAACATTCATACAAATGACAAAAAGGTACGGAGATAGTGAGCAACCTTGACGTAAACCTCTCTTGCTTTGGAAATAACCAGCTAGTTCGCCATTAATTTGCACAGAAAAGGAAGCCGTAGTAATGCATAAAGAGATCCAGTGAATAAATACCTCCGGGATCCCCATCGCCCTTAAAGTGTTCATCAGGAAATCCCATTGTACCGAGTCGAAAGCCTTAGAGATGTCGATTTTCATAGAGCACCTAGGGGAAACTGTATCCTTGTGGTAATCCTTTACTATCTCCGTAGCCAATAAGACATTTTCCATGAGGAGCCTCTCTTTTATAAAAGCTGATTGATTCCAAGTGATACACTGTGATAGAATAATCTTCAACCTACTAGCCAAGATCTTGGAGATCAATTTGTAGAGCACATTACAACAGGAAATTGGCCTATAGTCCTTTATCACCTTAGCCTCAAGCTTCTTAGGAACAAGAGCCAATATGGTCGAATTTAAACCCTTAGGCAGGAATCCCTTCAGAAAAAATGATTGCACCGCAACTGTAATGTCATCTCCCAATACTGACCAAGATTCTTTAAAAAATTCCGTTGTGTACCCATCTGGCCCTGGGGCTTTGCAACCTGCCATCTTGAATAGAACACCTTTAATCTCTTCTCTAGTTACCTCTTTTATCAATCGCTGACAATCAACCTCACTACACTTAAACTGCAGCAGATCACTCAATCTCTCAACTGTAGCTCCTTCAAACTCAGGTGGTTTCTTTGACATAAACTCGTCAAAAAAAGATACAGCTTCACTCATAATCTCCTCCTTAGAGGTTACTATCCTACCATTAGAGCATTGAATCTCATGAATAGAATTACGAACTTCTCGTATTTTAGCAGCATTGTGAAAGAACCGGTTATTTCCATCACCAACCTCTAACCAAAACAATTTTGCCTTTTGTTTGAGATACTCTTCCTCCAAAGTAGCTAACCTCTGCCATACTTTGTAAGCACGAGCCTCTTCTTTAATATTTCCAGCTAGAGGATCCTCCAGGGTGATACGTTGCCTCTCACAGACATAATCATAAGCCTCCTTAGCTCTCTTTGATAACTCCCCTAGCTTATCTTTACTAAGCTGTCTCAACGGATACTTCAACATCTTTAATCGTTTGGAAAGACGAAAAAGTGCAGAAGTTGAATGGAAAAGCTTCTCTTGATCCTTCCAAAAATCTTCTAACAATAATTTGAACTCCGGCATCTTGGTTATAGCATTGGTGAACTTAAAAGGTTTCTTCTTCCTACTCTCCTCGGATTCAAAATGAATTCTACACCGTAAATGGTCCGAACAACCTCCCGCTTCAAAAACACTATAAGCTTTCCTACCATGTAGCCAATCTTCATTAATTAACACTCTATCCAGCTTCTTGCAAATCAACCCATCTTCTCTCTTATTACACCAAGTCAACAGAGGACCATGAAATCCCATATCTATCAATTTGCAGAAGTTAGCAACATCCTGGAACTCTCTCATACCTACTGGTTGCCTTTGTAATCTATCAAAACCCGAATGCTCATGATCCTCCAAAATCTCATTGTAGTCACCCATAATCATCCATCTTTTTTTCCTAAACATCGGAGCTTCATAATGACACTTTATTTCCTCCCATAAACTTCTCCTTTCTTCTACCGTGTTCAGAGCATAAACGAAAGAGCATAAAAACTCCTCAGTCTCTCCCGGCAGTAAAATAGAACAAGTGATTAATTGTTCACTCTTGTAAACCGGGGTTAAACGAACTGATTGTTTCCAAACAACCCAAAGTCTCCCCAGCCTATTGTATTCGTAATTCGCCATAAAATCCCAATCCTTAAACACACTAGAAGCAATCTTCAAAGCTTTATTTTCCCTCACCCTTGTCTCAATCAAACAACCAAAAAGAAAGTTATTGTTCCTCACCTACCTCCGAACCACATCATGTTTAGTTGTTTGGTTAAAACCTCTAATATTCCAAAAAAACCCTACCATTAGAGATTTTTTGTAGAACCCCTTCCCATAACTACTCGATGATTCGTTTTAGATTGCCTAGGAAGGTTTTGCCGCGGTCTACCTCTCCTAGTTTCTTTGATTTTCTCACCAACACTTTCTTCTATTTGACTTTGATAAATATCTTCAGCAGTCTCAACATCCTCCTCCTCGGTTACTTCTATCTCATCCTTATCCATCTCATCTTTATCAATCTCATTCCCTAGTTCATCCGTAGAGCTTAAGGCAGCAAATCTAGAGGGGGTAGCTATTATCTCCTGACTTGGTTGAGCTTTGGGGCTTCTACCAGCTTTTTCTGTCGAGACCGCCTGCCAAGGATTACCATTAGCTTTCGAAGAACTCTCAACAATAGTTTCCTCTGCAACCTTTTTTCCACTACTTGAACTACCTTTCTCACCCTCTACCACATCTTCAGCATTCTCTTTAGTCTCTAACACCTTTGAGGACTCACTCCCTATCTCCATATTTTCCTTCCCAATAGTAACATCCAACATTTTTGCTTTACAAAATGTATCAAAGTGACCCCATCTTCCGCACTTGATACATTTTGGAGGAAGCCCTGGATAAGTGAAGTGGATTGTAGTATCCACTCCTTGAACAACATAGTTAATCTTATCTGGAAGCTCTTTAGACAAATCAGCCATAACAAACACCTTCGCAATCTCCATGTTTGAGCAAGCTAGAGTCTCCGGATGTAAGTGATCAGGTACCCCTGTAGCACTCGTAATGAAGCTTAAACCTTCCCAGGAGTACATGCTCAATGGAACATTAGACACATGTACCCAGAGAGGAGTAAGCCCCACTTTAGACTTATCTTCTTCCGGCGCCCAGTGAGAAACCACCATCGGAACTCCCGCAACATTCCATACACCTCGTCCCACAACCTTCCTTCTAATCTTTTCATTTGGAATCCTGATACGCATCGTGTGCTCATCCATCACATACACATCCAGCCTTTGATTAGTCTCACCATACGCCCAAATCTTGTTAACTATCATGTGTACCTTTGCTATATGAGGTGCTGTCTCCAGAAATCTCGCTATAACAAAGTCATCCCACAGTGGACTTGCCTTCTCGATGATCTCCAATGGAACCTCTACCGTTTTCTTACCCTCTGAATCCGAAACCGCAAACTCATACTTCTTCATAACTTGCTTCCCCTTCGCTACAGTGACCCAAGGACCCTTTGGACGATCGATCGGAAGTGGATTATCCGTCGGAACCTCCACCGGAGCCGCTTCTGTTGCCATCGAGACGGCAAGGAAGCGAGAAAACGAGAATCGCCCTTTTTTTCGCCAAAATCGCCTAATTCGAAAACGCAGCGTTTTTGACCTGGTATCCTTGCTGAGATTACTTTCATAACAATTTTTTTTGTTTCGTTTGTTTTTGAAGATTTGATAGTATAATATCTGTGATTATTGTTATCAAGTTGGATTAAGAGTTGAAACTGTGAGTTTTATAGATGTTTTGGTTTTGTCTATTGTTCAGAGTGGTGTGGGAGAATTTAACATAAAGAGAATGGAAGAGCATGCAGCAGAGCTAGAAAAAGATCTGATAGTGAAAGAGCTGGAAACTCTAGATGTTCTAGAAGCACTTGGATCCACTAAGAGAATCGTTGAAGATTTGAAACGACAACTTCATCAAGAATCCTTGAGATCAGCTGAACAAATCAAAGAGATGAACAACGATGAGCATTACAATCACAACCCCTTGTCATCTCCTGATCTGATCTTAATGGAACTGAAGCAAGCCAAGATAAACCTTAGTAAAACCATGGATGATCTTGTGATGATCCAGTCCTCTGTTGAGTCTCTGAACAAGAAAATGAAAGAAGAGAAAGAGTTTCTTGATAAGACAAGAGAGAAGCTCACGTTTGGGTTTGGTGGAGCCGTGTCTCTAGCTGAGGAGCTGAGCAGAGTTAGGGTGAAACCACATGTTCCTGATGAAACAGGTCTAAACCAACAGAACAAGAACTGTCTGAGAACTGCGGAGATGAGATTGGTTGCTGCTAGAAAAATGGAAGAAGCTGCAAAAGCTGCAGAAGCACTAGCCATTGCTGAGATAACAATGTTATCATTATCATCATCAAACGGTGAAAGTGATGATGATGGTTCAGAGTTTTGCTTTCCAGAGCCTCCAAGATCTCCCTTAACACCGAGAGGACTTAGGAAGGATACTGATAGTGATAGCTCAAGAAGTGGGGTTTTGAAGAAGCTTGAGGAAGCTACACAAGGAGTTAAACAAAGTAAACAAGACTTAGAAGCTGCGTTAAACCGAGTAGAGATTGCTAACGTGAAGCAACTCGCAGCTGAGAACGCTTTCCGTGGCTGGACAAAAGACCCATCACCGAAAGGTGTTAACTTCAAACCTGTGAGTCAAACCCGGCGCTCGTTTTTCAGACATCTGAACAAGCAGCATGAGCCAGTGCTAAAGTCTAATGTCTCAATGCGTGATGTTTTGAGGCGTAAGCAAGTTCCTAAGGAGGATGGTGTTGTCTCCGAGACGCAGAACGTTGAAGGACAAAGGAGGAATGTGAATTTGAGTCAAATGTTGAAGGAGCTGAAGCATGATATTAAGTCTTCTTCGGCACGAGGTGAGAAAGAAGAGGTGCATGAAGAGAAACAATTTGCCACGCAGAGGAGAAAGTTTGGGTTCATACATATTACACTTCCCATGCAGAAACAGAGTAAGAAAAAATCTAGCGTTTAATATATAGTTACAACTACTTCTAGTTTGGTCCTAATGTGTTTGTTTATAATAAGTTTTTCATTTGTTATGATGTGGTGTGAATTGTGATTGCTCTTCCTGTCTTTATATTTGTATTCAAGAAAATAAAACACAATGCTAGTTTCTAAGTTTTTTTTTTTATCAAAACTAGTTTCTAATAAGTTTCTAACCAAAGCCTTAAAGGACAAAGCATACATGACTAAGTTAAAGTAAAACATTAGTAGTGCAGTTGATTTGATTGATTTTAAAATTTATAAGTTCAAATAAAATTTATTAATTTCTAGATATAACATCAAAAGTTTAATTAAATTTTATATATACAAATTTTTATTTGGAATTTGAGATTCTATATTTTAAAGAATATTTGGATTAAACTCTTTATATTTCCAACCGGTCTCATTCATGTTTTATAAGATGAACCTATGTGTTTCGACTGTACATGCGGACATAATCTATTTATATATATATATATATATATATATATATATATATATATATATATATTAATAAATGTACTATTA